>ONZH01022103.1:0-24224 GCA_900303285.1 Rhinella marina | reverse complement strand
GACACCCCATACACTGTAGATGGTCAGCTGATACAGCTCAGCAGGGCTTGCAAGACACCGTCCCCCCCCCCCATCTCTACTCAGACCTTGTGAGCCCCTTTTAGGCCACCAAGTAATCAGTCGGAACCCATCAGCCCCTTCATCCAGCTGATTGGCGCAGGTGTCGGGAGTCTGAAAATATTCTTTTGGGACCTGTTCCTACATCTCTGTGGGTTTGAAGATCTTCAGTGCCTTGGGCAATACTTACCAGGACCCGATGTGGTCCTGCAGTTCTGGGGTCCACAAGGGCAACATCGACATGGAGTTTCGGATGTTTAGTAGGTTTTCTCCAGATCCAGGGGGGGTCCTCCAACACCCCAAAAACATACTGATAGGTCAATTGGCTTCCTATGAACTTGACCTCAGAGTGGTGGCCAAGTAAACACATAGTCCAAGACGTCAACGATGGTGGTCTGCTCTGCAATTCCGCAAATAGGCCAAATACTTCTTCACACGTTCCTCCACCCTGGGAGGAAATAAAAAAATAAAAAAAACTCTCGGATCAATGTCGTTTTTGAAATATTTGGCGCTGGCGTCCCCGCAGGTGTGAGGAGCCTGGACGATGAGCTCATCCTTGACGTTGAACATGCAGATGTAAATTCTCGCCATTGCTTGTCAGGTAGACAGCTATTCGGGTTGGGTCGGGGCCATGGACACAACAATAACGGCGGAGATGCGTTCCAGCTTGGAACTGGCCTCCTGCGTCTGCTTGGACGCGCGCTCTGGGTTTTATTGTGTTGTCTGAATGCATTCATTGGGAAGGGATGGATGGGATTTTGCCAAGTGTTACGTCTGCGAGGCTGGAGAGGATCAGACGAGGGTCTGCCTGGAGTTGACAAGGGGTCACTTACATACGTGCTTTAAGATACGGGAGAATAAGGATATTTTGCTGCAAAACTGGCGTGAACACTTGTTGCCTCTTAAGCCTTGACCATGTCAACTAAGCCCTGCCTGAAACCTGAAATGGGCGAACTAAGCAAAGTGTTTTTTTTTGGAGTATTTCTTCTTAAATAGGTCAAAAACTTGACATGTGACAAGGTCCGGGCACCATCACGTTAGTCAAGCCTCTGCCGAATGGATGGTGTTTAGTGGACTTCAGACCTTCGTGGCGTCAACCTGTCCCAGTTTAAGTCTTACATCTAAACTATTCAAATAAATATTAACTCCCGAGCCCTGAGAAAAGGGAATCGCAATGCAAACATCTCTGTCCACTATGCAATGGATGAAGCAGTGTAGTTCCACCGCCAGAGCTACTCCCAAACTGGTGATCAATAGGGGTGCGGGGTTTCAGACCCCATGATCAGATATTGATGACCTATCCAGAGGATGGACCAGCAATATTAAAGTACCAGAAATCCTTTTTAACTACTTCCCGAATGCCGTTTCAAACAGCAGACACTCGGGGCTAATGTCTGCAATCGGCAATTGCGCCGATCGTAGACATTCAACCCCTACGGATGCCTTGGTTAAAGGTGCAAAACCTACACTCACCGGCCACTTTATTAGGTACACCATGCTAGTAACGGGTTGGACCCCCTTTTGCCTTCAGAACTGCCTCAATTCTTCGTGGCATAGATTCAACAAGGTGCTGGAAGCATTCCTCAGAGATTTTGGTCCATATTGACATGATGGCATCACACAGTTGCCGCAGATTTGTCGGCTGCACATCCATGATGCGAATCTCCCGTTCCACCACATCCCAAAGATGCTCTATTGGATTGAGATCTGGTGACTGTGGAGGCCATTTGAGTACAGTGAACTCATTGTCATGTTCAAGAAACCAGTCTGAGATGATTCCAGCTTTATGACATGGCGCATTATCCTGCTGAAAGTAGCCATCAGATGTTGGGTACATTGTGGTCATAAAGGGATGGACATGGTCAGCAACAATACTCAGGTAGGCTGTGGCGTTGCAACGATGCTCAATTGGTACCAAGGGGCCCAAAGAGTGCCAAGAAAATATTCCCCACACCATGACACCACCACCACCAGCTTGAACCGTTGATACAAGGCAGGATGGATCCATGCTTTCATGTTGTTGACGCCAAATTCTGACCCTACCATCCGAATGTCGCAGCAGAAATCGAGACTCATCAGACCAGGCAACGTTTTTCCAATCTTCTACTGTCCAATTTCGATGAGCTTGTGCAAATTGTAGCCTCAGTTTCCTGTTCTTAGCTGAAAGGAGTGGCACCCGGTGTGGTCTTCTGCTGCTGTAGCCCATCTGCCTCAAAGTTCGACGTACTGTGCGTTCAGAGATGCTCTTCTGCCTACCTTGGTTGTAACGGGTGGCAATTTGAGTCACTGTTGCCTTTCTATCAGCTCGAACCAGTCTGCCCATTCTCCTCTGACCTCTGGCATCAACAAGGCATTTCCGTCCACAGAACTGCCGCTCACTGGATGTTTTTTCTTTTTCGGACCATTCTCTGTAAACCCTAGAGATGGTTGTGCGTGAAAATCCCAGTAGATCAGCAGTTTCTGAAATACTCAGACCAGCCCTTCTGGCACCAACAACCATGCCACGTTCAAAGGCACTCAAATCACCTTTCTTCCCCATACTGATGCTCGGTTTGAACTGCAGGAGATTGTCTTGACCATGTCTACATGCCTAAATGCACTGAGTTGCCGCCATGTGATTGGCTGATTAGAAATTAAGTGTTAACGAGCAGTTGGACAGGTGTACCTAATAAAGTGGCCGGTGAGTGTAGATGTGCTTGCTTCCTGGGCAGGAACGCCTTCCCTTCGCTGAGACTGGAGAAGGCGTTCCTTAGTAGTAATAGGTCAATACTCCCCCCAAATTAAAATAATAATAAAAACAAACAATCAAAAAATAAACATCATGGTTCATTCCGTGTCCAAAAATGCCCATACTATTAAAAAATAAAAATATTTCTCCCATATGGTGAGTAACGTAAACAAAATCAAAATGACCAATTCACCATTTTTTTTCAATGCTTTACCTCCCCCCAAAAATTGAATAAAAAGTGATCAAAAATCCATGCACACCCCAAATGGTATCACTGAAAACTACATAAAAAATGAGCCCTCATACATAAATAAAAAATAATGTGGTCAGAATATGGTGATAAAAAAAGATCATTTTTTTCTAAAGTTTTTATTTTTTTAGTATAAAACTATATAAATGTGGTTCCGTTGTGATTGTACTGACCCAGAGAATGAAGGGCACAGGTCAGTTTTACTGCATAGGACAGGGGTAAGCCACCTCCGGCACTTCAGCTGTTGTAAAACTAGAACTCCAAGCATGCTCCATTCACTTTTATAGGATGGTCATAAGAACAGCCAAACAAGCGTGCATGCTGGGAGTTGTAGTTTCACCACTGCTGGAGTGCCGAAGGTTGCTGATTCCCGGCACAGGGAATGCCAGAGAGACAAAACCCATAAGATCGTGGCCGAAATGCATTTTTTTTTTTTTCCAATTGCAACACATTTGGAATTTTTTTCCAGCTTCCCACATCGTATGCAATATTAAATGGTGCCAATAGAAAGTACAACTTATCCCACAAAAAACAAGCCCTCGTGCAGCTAGGAAAAGCAGGGAGTGAAAAATGAAAACGCATAAAAAAATATAAATGTATAAAAATCACCCGGTAATGAAGTGGTTAAACAAGTAGCGTCCATGAGACATTACAAGATACGGCCAGCAGAGGGCAGCAGAACCTTCCTTCACAGTTAGGAAACCAATCTCTGCTCTGAAACTTGAAGGGGCAAGTGGTGGCACTATTGGGGTATTACCGCATGAGGCAGGATATGCGGCGGATTTTCCACCAAAGATTTGCGTGCAGAAAATCCACAGTAGCAACAAAGTCCATGGGAGTGTGCTAATAAATCTCATCCACACGCTGTGTGAAAAAATGTCAGCGTGGATCCCACAGCAGATGTGGATTTCAAATCTAAAATTTCCACCACAGATTTCACCCTTTACAATGCAAAGGGTGAATTCCGGGGCAAAATCCACAGGTAACACATTTATTGTGGATTTTGCAATGGAAATGTGCTGGATGGACCAAGTATGACACTTTCTCTTGTGTCAGAGCCATTTGGTTGTAGGTGGCCACAGTATGGCACTAGGTGTAGGAATACCACTTTTTGAGCACCGGTGGTGTCTGTTACATGCCCTGGGGAGAGGGGGGAATGGTGCTGAACTCCTCTTACAATTTGTACTTTCCTGCTGCCACCACTAGGGGGAGCTCTGTGCAAACATATGCTTCCAACTGCATAATCTGATACACTGAGCTCCCCCTAGTGGTGGCTGCAGGCAGTCAGATTTGTAATAGACGTGAAGCTGGAGATTTATCAATGGATTGATGCCAGTTGCCTGGTATTAATACACTGAGAAATATGGTAGTCAGAGTGAGCTCCATATTTATGAAGCATCTGAGACAGAAGTTGGAAGAAATGGGGGAAGCGAAGGGTGAATTTTTTTTTTTTTATTTTTTTTTTTTTACAGTTTACATTTTTTTTTATTAAACGGACAAAATTGTTATAAAAAAAAAAATCATTAGAAATTTGATGTGTTGTGCTTTGCATTCTGCATTGTCTGGGATGGATTGATGCATGCGTGCTGGGAAACTGGGGAGGGCATACTCATTTTTGCTATGGGGCCCTATGAGATCTTTGTACGCCCCTGTTTGACAGTATGTAGGCACAATATGGCGCTATGAGGGCTGTATTCACCTACATGTGGGCAAAGTAGGGCACGCTTTTGCTTTTTGCAGGCAAAGTATACTAGTATGTGCTTACTGATGCTTTAGATGGGCACTGTATGTCATATAGGAGTACGGAGGGCATTGATGGGCATTATATGGCAGTCTGTGGGCACTGTACAGCATTTCTTATTAAAATTTTAATTGATTAATTGTATTATTATATAGATATACCCTTGGAAAAAAAAATCTGCTTTATTTTCCCTTTCCCAGAAAAGTGGTAGATATTATGGTGGCAACATGCCACTGTTTAAAAGTAGGCAATTATCTTATGTACACTGACCAAGCATCACATCCTTCACCCAGCTGTACCTCTATTTCCCATTGGGCTGCCATCGCTCCCCATTCCCTTCTACATTGACGTGTCATCTTCACAATGACCAGCAGAGGGCGGAGGTATACCACGCAAGCCACCGAGAGCGCATGTCAAGCAGTGCTAGCCGGCAACTAGCTACGGCGCATGCGCGTACTCTTCTCCCTAGGAACGAAAATTCAGATAGTTGTTTCGACCCGGCGCGTATTATGTGTCGATTTCCGGAGTAACCATGCTGCGACATATGAAGCTGTAGACTGTGCATGGGCTCTGGCATGTCCTATGTGAGTAACTGCTGGGCATAGAGCAGAGGTGGCACCAGGCTAATGTATGATAATGTGCCAGCAGTGCTGTATAGAGGGGGTAGGAGTGCACATTGGGCCTGTCTGATCCTCCCAAGAGTTAAATTAGGTATGGCAGGGGCTGTAGGTGTTACCTGGGGTGAGAAGCACATACTTTTGTGTTGGGAACTGGTGGAGGTCCTTGAGCTGGGACCCCCAACACATTGATCGCTAGTATGGGGGCACCCCGGGTACCCTTCCCCCTGATATTGATGGTGCTGGACATATTTGTCTATAGGGTGTCACAGTATACGTTCCCTCCTCCACAAAATCGCTATGTGAATTAACCCTTAGACTCCAGACTTAAGGGGCCAGGTAGTCATAAAGAGGTTCACGACTCGTCGTAAATGGCAAGTCGTGCAGCTGAAGACATCTGTGTTGGTCTCATGTTCATATGTGGCCGCATTGCTGAGAAAAGGGAAGTTTTATTCTATGCAAATGAGCCTCTAGGAGCAACGGGGGCGTTACCGTACACCTACGGGCTCTGCTCTCTTTTGCGCCCTCTCCACTTTGACAGGATCAGGCAGTGTAAATGTGATCACACCTGGTCCTGTCAATCAAAGTGCAGAGAAAGCAGGGTCTCTAGGTGTAATGGTAACGCCCCGTTGCTCCTAGAGGCTCATTTGCATATATTAAAACGTTATTTTTCTCAGCAATGTGGACACATATGAACATGGGACCAACACAGATGTCTTCAGCTGCCAAGAGCACATGTAAAGGTCAGCCAGTGTCATTGGTGCAAAACTGCTGACAGATGCCCTTTAAAGGGGTATGACCATTGAGACCCCTCACGGTCACTAAAACAGGGGTCCTGGGAGGCATTTGAATGGAGCGTTGGTCACCATGCTCTCAGTCGCTTCATTCAATGCCTGTGGGAGGGAAGGAGATGGCTGAGCTGTTCCCTGCTTTCTTCACTCAGGCCTATAGACTATGAATGGAGCTTCAGAGAAAATGGGACTCTCCAGAAGGGGTGCTCGGGACCCTGCTCTAGTGACCTGTGGGGCCCCAGCCATCCTCCATAGGTGATGCATGTTTTTCATAGAATAACTCCTTTTAGGGGTTTTAAGGGATTAAAAAAGGTCTGTGTACTTCCGCCAGAAACAGCGCCAGCTGTCGTCAGTGTTCTGTGTCCGGTATTGCAGCTCAGTCTCGGTGTTTCATTTGGCTTTCCAGACTCATTAATGACGGCGCAGACATGGCAAAGGCTGTCGGGGTGAAGGACAAAGCATCGACGGCTGTGAAAGAGAAGAAAAATCTTAACCAGACCAAAAAGAAGAAGAAGAAGAAGGAATTCTGGAAAAATCATCCCAAGATCGCGGCGAAGGAAGAGAAGCCTAAGAAGGTGACGCAGACGCCTGTCCTTCCTCCCAAGACGCCCCAGGAGTTTTCCTCTAACTGGAAAGCTTTACAGACAGTAAGTGTATGGGAGAATCACATTGTGTATTATATACAGGGTGACCCCATATAGGAGGGTAGTGGTTGGCTGAATCTGTGTTTGGCCTACTGCTATCCCCCTCAACCTCTCCAATTTGTACTTTCCTGCTGCCACCACTAGGGGGAGCTCAGTGTATCAGATTATGTAGTTGGAAGCAGATTATGCATGTTGTGCTCGGCCGAGCATGCATGTGCTCTCAATGATAGAAGGGGACTAGGCTACGGCCAGACACCTCTGAAGGTGGCATAATTCCCCTTAAAACAAAACGATCGGGCATGTTGGAATTCACCAGGGGAAAGTTGGAGCACCCTCCTACACATTAGATGGTTCTCTTCCCACCGCCCCACCCCGAAATGTGCCTGGCCAGACAGTATGTCTGATTGTACAGTTGTAATCCTGTAAATTGTGCTTTACCCTTTCAGTTGCTGAAACCCGAGAGCAGTAGTCCTGTCCCTGCAGCGACCAAACCCCCCAAGAAACAGGACAAGGGCTTGAAAAAAGAAGAAAAGGAGAATGGGAAGGAAAAATCCAAACCTAGAAAGGAAGTAAAAGTGAATGGGAAGGAAAAATCTGAGCCCAGTCCTAAACTGTAGCCCCCAATGGTCACGTGAAAGAGGCCCTGACATCTGACAAGAAAGCCGTAAAAGAGCCAGAGACCACAGACAAGAGGAAAGAGGATAAGAAGAAGAGAAAGTTACCTGAAGGGGATAAACCCATCATGGGCCCGAAAAAGAAGCCTAGTGAGGAGAGCACAGCAGAGCCACCAAAGTAAGTTCTGTATGTGATATATGGGGTATATACCTGTTTACAGCAGCTGTTTGTGGAGGCTGTGGTGAGCACTGCGGCCTCCTCACAGCATACCAAGCACAGCGCCCTACACTGTATAGTGGCTGTTCTTGGTATTGCAGTATTTGAATAGGACAGAGATCCAACTAGGCCTGAGGCACAGAGAACAGTGATCAAAAAGTTGTACAAACTCCAGAAATGGTACCAACAAAAACTACAGTTCGTCCTGCGAAAAAACAAGCCCTCAGTTCTGTAGACGCCAAATATTAAAAAAAAAAAGTTACGGCTGTTAGAAACTAGCGATGCAAAGAAAACGTAGATGTTTTTCAAAGTTTTTTTTTATTTTTTTTAAGTAAAAAAACTAGCCAAATTTGTAATATTACATCAATCTAATTGTATTGAGCTGCAGAATAAGAACATTGTGTCCTCTTAGCGCACAGTGAACACCCAAATGTCAATACCCAAAAGCAGAATTGTTGCTTTTTTTTTTTCTCAATCTTATCCCACAGACGTTTTTTTTTCCCCATTTTCCAGTACAATTAAATAGTGCCATTAAAAAAAAATACATCTTGTCCGCAAAAAAGAAGCCTTCATATGGCTATGTGAATGGAAAAATAAAAGTGTTATGGTGTTATCGGAAGGTGGGGAGGAAAAAAATAAAAAAAAAAAATGCAAAAATTAAAATGGGCTCAGTCCTTAAAGTGTAAGTGTTTGGTTGTTTTTTGGTTTTTTTTTGCACTAACGTGTAGGAACAGTGATAGGGAACATTTTTCTAATATACTTTATTTAGGGAAAATGTTTATTTATGCTAGAAAACTAGGACTGAAAGTGTCCCTTTTTCAGAGCCGCTAAGGGACATCTGTGTTCCTAACAGCGCACCTATCCTTAGAACGGAGCCCACAAAGTGACGTAGGGCGCACCCCTTATACGTGGCTTCCCTCCATTCATTCCTATGGGAGCACAGAAAATAGCTGAGCGTTGGCTCGGGTATTTCTGTCAGCCACATAGAAATGAATGGAGCGGTGGGGGCGCTTACGCAGTGCACTTCCCATTCATTTCAAATGGCCAAGTGCACCTCTCGGCTATTTTCGTCGCTCCAATAGGAATGAATGGGGGGGCGGCCATGAATGCTCGGTGCGCCCCCCACCCCCTTCACTTTGCGGTCTCCATTCTAAAGTCCCAGAGGTGGGACTCGCACCTATCAGACATTGGGGGGCGTATCCCAGTGATATGGTGAGACAACCCCTTTTAAGTAATCACTAGTGTTGATTGAGCACCCAGGTGCTCGGGTTCTCTGGCCGAGCACTCGGGGGTGCTCGAGTGCTCGGCTGAGCACCCGAGCATAATTGAAGTCTATGGGACTAAACCAGGCAACTCTTCCGAGCGGGGGGTGTCTGGTTTACACAAGTCCCCCAAATAAAAAAAAAAAAGGACACAGAGACTGACACTACTTACCTTTGCCCGTAGCTCCCAACCTGCTCCAGCAGGAAAGACGGCGCGCAGAGTGCTAAGTTTTACCACAGCGCCACCTGCTGGAGGGAGCTGCTGGGAAAGGTAAGGACGGATCCATCATGAACTCCATTGAAAGTCAATGAAGGACGGATATGTTTACTAGTGTGCGGGGAGGGGAATTGAGGTTTGTGCTCGAGTACACTCGGTGTTCGGCCAAACACCGAGCGGACCCGAACGCAGGCAAGTTCGGCTGGGCATGCTCGCTCATCACTAGTAATGACCTATCCACCCCCTTCCATATCTTTAATAACTAGTTAATGTAAGAAAGCTCGGTGACCATGACGTGGAGGAGGATTTATCGGTTGTCACCCAACTTTCCCAAGAGCAGATTTAATGACTTATTACCAAAATTAGTGTCTTATAGGCTGTTAATAAATTGTGACTTTTCAGAATAGACCTGTGGTTTGACGACGTGGATCCAGATGACATTGAGGCGGCGCTGGGTAGAGAAGCTGGTCAAATCGCACGGCGGATGCAAGGGTTACCAGAGAAAAAATCGGATGCTGTGGACAAGGTTCTAGTGAAGGACAGGGCGTTCGAGGGGTAAGTGCTGGAGCAGATATGTCAGACATGTACGTGAAGGATTTCGCCGGCCCAGGAGAGAGGTGCCCGCAGGATTGTGTTATGCCAGGAGCAATAAGCTCATTAGGTATCCTGGCTATATAGATAAGCCATCAATGCCTGATGTGTGGTAGCCTCATCCTTGCAGCCTCTAACTACAGAGAGTAATGGGGTCACTTGATCTGTAGCCTTTAACTGTAGAGCAGCAAAAAGATGAAGCCGTGAGGACTGGCTGACCACGAGCAAGCAGCTGTTTCTGTAACTCTTAGAAAATATAATGCAAAGAGTTGTGAACGGTGGCAGCCCACTCAACCTTTTTCCACCTCCGCAGATGCTAGGAAAGAGTTAAACGTCTCTGCCTATAGATGGTGGTAGCAGACCAGGCCCATATAACCTGTAAATGTAACACCCCTTTAACAACCTAACAGCTTTGCCCGAGTCCAGCTCGGGCAGTGTGAAAAGTAGCTAACAGGATGGGGGAGGGCTGCTTTAGATCTCCTCAATGGTAGCAGCTAGAAACATGCAACTGGTGTTGTATGAAAGCTGATACAACACCTCATACCAACATGACAGCTAAAGTCCACTGTTAGTCACTGTGTCGCGAGTGAAACCTGTTTTTACTTTCACTTTCAGCTGCATTCACAGCATATTGATTTCTATCAGTGATATCTTTCTCTGTCCTGGTATTGTCTGAAAGCCTGGAATGTCTGCTTTCAAACAAGACCAGTTGCATGTTTCTAGCTGCTGCCATTCAGGAGGTAGCAGCATCTAAAGCAGCCCTCCCCCCTCCAGTTACCTACTTTTCCCACTGCTGGAGCTGGACTCTGGCAAAACAGTTAGGGGGTTAACGGGGACATTGATTTAACCTTTTTATTTCAGACTCACCAGGACGATTGCCATGGACTGCGAGATGGTGGGGGTTGGCACCGACGGAGAAGAAAGCATCTTGGCGCGGGTATCCATCGTCAATCAGTTTGGGAAATGTGTGTACGATAAGTTTGTTAAACCCACGGAACGAGTCACAGACTACAGGACGGCAGTGAGCGGGATCAGGCCTCAGGATATAAAAAACGGTGAGGACCCGCGCAGTCCTGGTTTAGTATTATGCTTATTCGGGGGTAGAGTTCCTCCTTCACGTGTACATCACATGTCATTTCAGGGGAGGACTTCAAGGTTGTACAGAAAGAAGTATCTGAGATCCTTAAAGGACGCATTTTGGTCGGCCACGCTGTGCACAATGATCTGAAGGTAGGTGATCTTCATAGAGGGGTGGTCTTATGAAGACAGCCCTTGTCCATGTGCCCTATGGACGTCATATGGATTTGTGGCTTACGCTTTTGCGTTATTGTTTCTTTTTAGATTTTTTTCTTGGATCATCCTAAGAAGGCCACTAGAGACACTCAGAAGTACAAACCGTTCAAACAAAGGGTGAAGGTAAGTTTGTGTACTTACAGCAGTCTGCATCCATCAAAGAACTGCACACAGTGGGAAAGCAGGGGGTTTTCTATGGTCCTAAAACCGTCTCATGTACACCCTTTCCTATGTGATGATGTGTCACTTATTGGGGTGACACGTTATGTGACCACAGTGGCTGAAAGCCACTATATGCGTGAGCAAAAGGGGGAGAAAAAACGTAAAGGGACAGTGCCACTTAAATTCTAACATCATACAGACCTGTCAGACGTTGTGGAGGTCCAGGTATTTGTGATGCCTGTTGGTGCCCGTCGGCTCTCCTTGGGAAAAGGGGGGGAAACATAGAGTCCTTCTGTAGTAAAGTGAAGAGTCCTATAGTTTCAGTACCTGGATCTACACTGCTCACAACTTCTGACAAGTCTCTGTGGTGCTGATCTTTTAAGGGGCATCTGTCAGCAGTTTTTGTACCTATGACACTGACTGACCTGTTACATGTGCGCTTGGCAGCTGAAGACATCTGTGTTGGTCCCATGTTCATATGTGCCCGCATTGCTGAGAAAATTGATGTTTTAAGATATGCAAATTAGCCTCTAGGAGCAACGGGGGCGTTACCTTTACACCTAGAGGTTCTACTTTCTCTGCAACTGCCGCGTCCTCTGCACTTTGACAGGACCAGGAAGTGTAACAGGGCCTGCCTGACCCTGTCAATCAAAGTAGAGGGTGAAGCAGTTGCAAAGAGAGCAGAGCCTCTAGGTGTAATGGCAACGCCCCCGTTGCTCCTAGAGGCTCATTTGCATATAGTAAAACCTCATTTTTCTCAGCAATGCGGGCACATATAAAGATGGGACCAACACTGATGTCTTCAGCTGCCAACAGGTCAGCCAGTTATATAGGTACAAAACTGCTGACAGATGCCCTTTAAAATGGATAGAAAAACTGTAAAGCAAAGTACTTGTGTGATAGGTTTCTGTATAGATTTAAACATTGAAATGTTATTGAAATCAGATTGCTGTGGTACCACATGAAGAAGCCATGGTTGTAGCGTGGATTTTCGGCCTGCCAGTTTCCCTATTGTAGTCAATGTGGGTAACGCTGAAAAAAACTGCTTACATTCCTTTGACTCAGTTTCTGAATTTAGCGGCTACATCTGCATTTATTTATGATGTACTGGCTCCTCAGTCCTGTCTCGTCTCCTTGTAGTGTGGACGTCCATCGCTGAAGCTGCTGTGTGAGAAAATCTTAAGTGTAAAAGTACAGACTGGAGAACATTGCTCGGTAAGTAACAAGTCCCCATCTCAGAGGAGATAAAAAGCTGCCAGCGGCTTAGTCCCCTCTCCCCTCTCAAGGGAAAGGGGAGTAAGAAGGTATATGTTTGGGGGTCGGGAGAAAAAGCTTGTTCATGTCACACATCAGGGGCATCACTGGTATCCTAGGGCCCCAGAGCAAAACTCAGAAAGGTAGAAAATGTACAGCTATAATTCTACTGCTTCTGCAGCCACCACAAGGGGGAGCTCACTGCATGGGAATTTATATTCACTGGAAACTGTAAAAATCTGTATGCACTGAGCTCCTTAGTGTGGCAGAAGCAGAATAATAGTGTGTTAGGTCAGGAATTTCCACTGATACTCATGTTACCGCTTACCATTTTAGATCCAGGATGCACAAGCTGCCATGAGGTTATACACCATGGAGAAGAAGAACTGGGAAGCCGCCATCAAGGCAAAATATAACCCTGCTAAAAAGGAACCCCCAAAAAAGAAGCCGTCATCATCGAAAGCGTCCTCCTAATCTGTGCTGGACGGTTTATAGTTATTATGGTGCCTTACTCGTCCAGCTCAGGGGGGGTCATCCGCTGCTACAGCAGAGACCAGTCCAAGAAGCATGCTACTTCTCCTACCTGTGACGCCCTCCATATCACATTAGTGATGTCCGGCCCCCAGCAAATACGATAAGCATATCCATAGGGCTCCAGGTCCTTTTGTCTTCTATTGGGCAGGTAGATGGCGGTTTACCAAAGAGAAGGTGTGGAAAAGCATAGGAGACTATGCGGTCTACTATGCAGTACCGTGCAGTCTACATTTTATGTAATGGCGCCCTATGGACGAGGCATGCCACTGTACTTCTATACAGCAGGATTCCTCTCAGCCTTCCATCAGAGGTATACATCGGGCACATAGTGTGATGTGAACAGGGCCATACACACCTTATGTGGCTGCTTCTGCCTCCTATGTAACAATAAGATTTTTTTATTTTTTACAAACAGATGTGTATTTTATCCGTGTACAGATTATCAGAAATATAGGGGTGCAACGCTTGGAGATTTGTTTTCACCACTGAAGTCTATTGAGAAGCCGATCGCCTTCATGTTAACGGTTGCGTCTGTTTTAGCGGCTGGATAAGCCAAAATGAGCCATGAATGGGGACGTTAAGAGGAAGTGAAGGACTGAAAAAGTGCTTTTCTGATTTTTCCATAAATTGCTTGTAAGGTTAAAGAAGAACTCCCGACAAAAATTTTATTCCAGAAATGTACATGATGTAATCTGTAGTGAATGCCATTTTCTTACCAGTAGCTGAATTTTTGACTTATATCATCCTGAAGTTTCTTAGGCTACTTTCACACTAGCGTTTCTTTATTCCGGTATTGAGTTCCGTCATAGGGGCTCATTACGGAATAAAACGCTTCAGTTTTGTCCCCATTCATTGTCAATGGGACAAAACTGAACTGAAGACAAAGGCTCTGAAAGCATTCCGTTCCGTCTTCAGACGAGAAAAAACCACAATGCTGCGGTTTTTCTCCGGTCCATGGCATCCGCACCAAGCCAGATGCAATGACCCCCATGCAAGTCAATGGGGACGGATCGTTTGGTGTGACACGTAATACGGATCTGTCCTCCTGACTTGAATGTCATTCCGGATCCGGCTACACAGAAATACATACATCATACGAAAAGGGTGCCAACGGATCCGTGCTAACGCTGTACATGTTGACAGAAATACATACAGACATACACAAAACAACATTACTCACATACTCAGGCAGGGGCCGGCAGCATGTCTTACGGGCCTCTGCGCGCAGCTATGACGTTTTGCGCCCAAGCAGAGGGCGCTGTGGGGAATCGTCATCACTGCGCGCAGGAGGCGCGTGAAGACGTGCTGCCGGCGTCGGCCTTGAGTATGTATGTGTGTGATGTCTGTATGTATTTTGTCAACATGTGTGGGGCCGGAGGCTGCTCCGGCTCATGTATCAGCGTTGCACGGATCCGTTGGCACCCTTTAGGTGCCGGATCCGTGCTAACGCTAGTGTGAAAGAGGCCTTATCTGTGTCATGTGACCAGCAATTAGACCCACCAACTCACACATAGACTTATGTGTGGACAGGAAGTCTAATTCTCTATGCATTCCTATGAGACTGAAAGTGAGGCTCCCATAGGAATGAATAGAGCAGTTACTGGCTTCCTGTCCTGGGTCAGTTGGAGGTCAGGGAGTTGGTCACATGACCCAACTACAATAAGAAGAGAGGTTTTTACTCACAGAAACAGTCACTGATAAGATGATGACAATCACTACAGATTATATCATGCATCTTCCTAACAGGTCAGAGAATAAAAATTTTTGCGGGAGTTCTTCTTTAATAGACGGTAATGGAGAAAAGACACCATGCTACAGGACCATGGGAGAAATTTATCATTCCCTCCATGGAATTCTGGTGAAAAAAATGCCAATTTTGGCACAAAAATGTGCAACTTTTTTGATTTTATGTTGCCCTAGCCTCTCTCTAGTGGTTAGCTAAGATTGATCACCATTTTTGCAATTTTCTTTTAATAAAGTTGCAGTTTTCCTCCAGTAGGGGGCGACATAAGAAAACAAAAAAAGATAGCCGTAGACAAAACTGCGTGCCAAATTTACCAATGTGCCAATTTTGATCAATTTTGCACAAATTACCATTACACAGAAGAAAACGTAAATTCCTCCCCAAATCTGTGACCGTGCAATGTATAGGTCTGCATGGAAGCCGTGTACACAAACATGTTGTTAATATTCCATCCGCATGCAGACCCAGGAGGACGGAGATACTCATCCATCCTTAAAGGGTTATTCCCATCTTAGACAATGGGGGCATATCGCTTGGATATGCCCCCATTGTCTGATAGGTGCGGGTCCCACCGCTGGGACCCGCACCTATATCGAGAACGGAGCGGGGAGAAATGAATGAAATTAGATATAATGGAAATTAATGGGAGCGCACTGCGCATGCGGCCACCGCTCCCATTCATTTCTATGTAGCCGACGGAAATAGCCAAGCCAGCGCTCAGCTATTTTCGGCGGCCCCCTAGTAATGAATGGAAGGCAGCTGCGCATGTGGTGTGCGCCCTCCTTCACTTTTGGGGGCTCTGTTCTCGATATAGGTGCGGGTCCCAGCAATTGGGACAATGCCTTTAAGTGTGCTCCCATTTTGCCCCCATATTTGGTAATAGAAATGAATAGTGTTTATTGTATTGGGGCGGGGGTTTGTTCCAAATTTTGACAAACAACATGGTGGCTTCGTTGAGCGGTTTAAAGTACTATACAAGAATTCTGCATACTTTTAAGCACCAGATATTACATTTTTAATAGGAGGCAATAATTAATAGTTTTGTAAGCTTTGTACAGAAATGAAACTTATTTTTGGGAGTGAAATCCGATCTGTGAGAATATCAGAAGTCGTTCCACATCCGGGCTCTTTTTTTTTTTTTTTGAGGCCAGGTTATAACGGTGATAACCTGGCACTTTACTGTGAGATTTTACTATTTGGTTGTTGATCTTGGAAAATAAAGCTGCATTCAGACGGCTTTAATGAACGGTCTGTTCCTTTAGAGGGGTATTCTGACGATGTAAAGTTTCCCCTATCCACAGGATTAGGGATAAATG
The DNA here is from genome assembly GCA_900303285.1 of Rhinella marina. Lineage (NCBI taxonomy): Eukaryota > Metazoa > Chordata > Amphibia > Anura > Bufonidae > Rhinella > Rhinella marina. Next base: position 8,192 of record ONZH01022103.1, on the reverse strand, counting down.
TTAGATCGGTGGGGGTCCTTCCACTGGGATACCCACTGATATGAGAACGGGGACCCAGTATCCTGTGGAGCAGCCGGTCTTGCATGTGTGCAACCGCTCCATTCATCTCTAATGGAGTTCTGGAGATAGAGTGCGGCGCTCCGCTCTCTCTGGAACTCCCATATAAATTAAAGAAGAACTCCCGCAAAAATTTTTATTCTCTGACCTGTTAGAAAGGTGCATGATATAATCTGTAGTGAATGTAATCTTCTTATCAGTGACTGTTTCTGTGAGTAATAACCTCTCTTCTTATTGTAGCTGGGTCATGTGACCAACTCCCTGACCTCCAACTGACCCAGGACAGGAAGCCAGTAACTGCTCTATTCATTCCTATGGGAGCCTCACTTTCAGTCTCATAGGAATACATAGAGAATTAGACTTCCTGTCCACACATAAGTCTCTGTGTGAGTTGGTGGGTCTAATTCCTGGTCACATGACACAGATAAACTTCAGAATGATATAAGTCAAAAATACAGACGCTGGTAAGAAAATGACATTCACTACAGATTACATCATGTACATTTCTAGCAGGACATGGAATAAAACTTTTGTCGGGAGTTCTTCTTTAATGTTGCAGCCACGTGCGTGCCCAACCGGACTCATCATTCATTTCAGGCTCTCCACAGGATACGGGATACGGGGTCCCCATTCTCATGATTTGTAGGACCCCCACTGCTTTGTGTATCCCCCCATCCTGTGAATGCCGTGCCGTGAGTGTCATAGCTGGGGGGGGGGGGGTCCGGCTTCTTAGAACCCTTTTTCTCCACCCATGAGTTATCAGACATTTATGGCTTATAGATATAGATCCTCTCTTGGAATACAGAGCACCGGTTAATTAAAGAGGCTCATTTAGACGGCTGTACGCTTTCCAATAAAAATGCAAATCCGTTGTTTTTTTTTGCAGACCGTTCAACATGTGCCCAAAAAACGGATTGCATTCCGCATTATTGCAGACCCATAGACTTCAATAGGGCCACGTCCTGATTTTCACTGACAATTATAGGGCATGTTTTATTTGTTTTTTTTCGGAGCCATAAAACGGAAGAAAGGGCCCCTTAGAAGTGAATAGGTTCGCATTTAATCCGCAAAAATAAACGGATCCGCATTTCTGCGGACATCATACGGCCGCCTGAATGAGCCCTTATCATGAGATGGTACATTGCTAGGATGGACCACCACTTTATGATGTGTGGGCATCCAACTTGTGGAATGAAAGAAGGGGTCACAGCGCTACTTTTCCCTGGACAGTGGCACCCCGACCACCTGCTGGGCAAGGAGATCTGCGGCACAGCTCCATTCCGGTGAATAGGGTTGGCTGTTGTTCCCTGGTGCCCCCCCAGACTACAATATGCCATCACTTTATGAGATGGCAATACCCCCTTGAAGGTCACAGACACTGATGTTAGTCTATGCCACCCTATAGGGATCCAGATGTATGGCGCTGTAGATGGCACCCGGGAGCAGGACCTCAGTGACATCCCAGCTACAGGACACACATCTGAAATGTCTACATGTCAAGAATTGACTCGTAAAGAAAGAAGAGTCTTACATCTTCAGTTTCCAAACAAAACATACAATCTTTTCTTTGTGTAAGTCATGCGTCTTATTACGTTAAGTCTTCAGTCTTGACAGTGTGGCGTCTGCCAGCGTCGTTATCTCCTATGAAAAGAGGCAGAGCGATTAGGGCCCAGAAGGTACGGAAACTGGCTTAAAGAGGTATTCCCATCTTGGATAATGGTGGCATATCGCTAGGATGTGCCCCCATTGTCTTATAGGTGCGGGTCCCACACCTATATTGAGAATGGGGCCCCAAAAGAAAAGGAGGGTGCACTGCGCATGCGCAGCCACCCTCCATTCATTTCAATGGGGCCGCCGACAATAACCAAGCGCTGGCTCGGCTATTTCCATCGGCTCCATAGAAATGAATGGGAGCAGTGGCTGCGCTTGCACAATGCACTCCCATTCATTTCTATGGGAGCAGCGGGGAGCTGTGCCTGGTGGTGGCCGGACCCCGGGAAACCTGGGTCCCCACTCTGTTCTCGATATAGGTGCGGGTCCCAGGACTGACTCGGCTATTTCCGTCGGCTCCATAGAAATGAATGGGAGCGGTGGCCGCGCTTGCGCGGTTCGCTCCCATTCATTTCTATGGGCGCAGCGGGGAGCTGCGCCTGGTGGAAACCCGGCACAGAGCTCCCCGCTTCGTTCTCGATATAGGTGAGGGTCCCAGCGGTGGGACCCGCACCTATAAGACAATGGGGGCATATCCTAGAGCTATGCCCCCATTGTCCAAGATGGGAGTACCCCTTTAAGTGTTGCAGATTCATAACTTTTACTAATTTGGAGTTGCGGAACGCTTTCTCCTCTAGTCACATCCAAAGCTACACTCTGACCTTTGTAAGGTCACATGTCTTACAGAGGGGTGGCGCTTTGGAATATGGAAATTTTCTGTACGTTTCTGCACCAAAACCAGCAATTTCTAATTGCGGGTTTGAAGTGGTTTTGCCTCAGATCTCGCCCATCATTTGAAAAGGGTGAAATCCGTAGCTAAAAACCGTAAACGTATAGGATACGCTGGGGGTTTGGAAATCCGCACGGCCGGTCAATTTCCGCACAGAGCAAAGTGTACATGAGGATTGTCTAATTTCGTAAGCTTTGCTGATACTGTAATACGCGGCGGTTCTTCCACACGGGAATCCGCAACAGAGACAGGTACCCAAAAAGGGCCAAAAACGCCGCAGCAGGTGTCCTTACTGTCGGATCAGAAGTTGCTTGACTGGCTTATCCAGCACTAAGAGATAATTGTATGTAGATCACTGAGCACACATCAGCCCCTTCGTACCTCCAGGCAGTCGTATCGCTCCTTGATTTCACCCATCAGCTTATCCACGTGTTGTAATACCAGTTCAGGACGAGCGCTGCCTGCGAGACATACAGGTGACTGCACGTTATACGGCATCCGTGATACTTAGTATATTCCCTGCTTCCTGTCACATTCTGTATAATAGCCCCCGACCAGGAAGTGCCCAGAGGTGAGATACCCCATAATCAGGGTCCTGGGGTACAGTACATTTAGATAGGGCTGAGTTGGGACCACAAGAACTGGACTCCGCATGGTGCAAGTGAACTGAACTTAGACCACCCTAGAGGTCTGGCAGCAATAATACAGATGCTGACGTGGCTACATTACTGCCGCCTCCTGAAAGGGGTACAGTATATAACTAGGATATGCCATCTCCATGAGGGGAGGGGAATGAAGAGGCCACAGTGCTGATTCAGTGCTGCAGCCCTTTAAAGGGCATCTGTCAGCAGTTTTGTACCTATGACACTGGCTGACCTGTTACATGTGCACTTGGCAGCTGAAGACATCTGTCTTGGTCCCATGTTCATATGTGCCCGCATTGCTGAGAAAAATAAAGTTTGAATATATGCAAATGAGCCTCTCGGAGCAACGAGGGCGTTACCATTACACCTAGAGACTCTGCTCTCTCTCTGCAACGGCCGCACCTCTGTTGCTCCTAGAGGCTTATTTGCATATATTAAAACTCAATTTTTCCCAGCAATGGGAATCAGTGGGTGTCCCAGAGGTCACACCCCCACCAACAGAAAGTGGTGGCATATTCTTTAATCATATCCCCCTGAGGTTAAGTAACTGGTCCTATCTGTCTGTGCCTGGTCCTTTACCAAGAGGCTCTGCTCTCTCTGCAACTGCTGCGCCCTCTCCACTTTGATTGACAGGACTATGCAGTGAAAACGTCATGACCCCTGGTCCTGTCTATCAAAGTGCAGAGGGAGCGGCAGTTACAGCAGAGCACTGCCTCTAGGTGTAATGGTAACGCCCCAGTTGCTCCTAGAGGCTCATTTGCATATATTAAAACATCATTTTTTTCTCGGCAATGCGGGCACCTAGGAACATGGGACCAAAACAGATGCCTTCGGCTGCCAAGCGCACATGTAACAGGTCAAAAGTACGAATCTGCTGACAGGGGCTATCCAAGAAAAACAGCGCCGCCCTTGTCCGCAGGTTGTGTGTGGTATTGCTTCTCAGTCCCATTCACTTCAATGGAGCCGAACTGCCAAACCAGACACAACCCATGGACAGGTGTGACGCGGTTTTTGGAAGGAAGCAACCATGTTTTTCTAATCTTGGGCAACCCCTTTAAGACGGTCTTGCACCTTTCAAACTGCCTTTCCCCATCATGTTGTGGGCTCCGTTCTAGAGATAGGCGCGGGTCCTAGAGGTGAGACCCGCACCTGTCAGACATCGGTGGCACATCCTGACAATAAGCCACCAGTGTCTGAGGTGAGACAAGAGCAGAAGTACACATGGAGTATTGATTTACAGTGGCCTTAAGGTAGATGGGGGGAGGTGTAGTCACGTGTACAACCATTGGAGATGAAGTGCCATGTCAGATGACTGCTTAGTCCTATTCTACATTTATCTCCTCCTCACCATAACGAGCCATTTCACTGATCAGCAGGCAGATGTTCTCCACGATTTCGGGGTCATCATCGTGTAATCGGTAAAGCTCTTTAATTAGAGGGAGTCCGCTCATCCCCGCCGCAGGCACCAGCACGCGATAAGCGGCCAATTCTGAAAAATCAAAAGCAACAAAGTTGTGGGCCAAACAAGGTGGTAAAAGATTAGAGGGAGGGATCGGCAACCTCCGGCGCTCTGGCTGTTCTGAAACTACAACTCCCAGAATCCTCCTTTCACATCTATGGTATTTACAAGAACAGCTGAGCAAGTGTGCATGCTGGGAGATGTAGTTTCACAGCAGCTGGAGTGCCGAGGGCTGCTGATCCCTGGATTTGAGAAACACGGACGATTTCTTCCAGAAACAGCGCCACTCTTGTCCGTCTATGGTGTGCAGCTCAAGCAGACAGAGCCTATAAAGAAGAGTGGTGCAGTTTCTTAAAGGGCTATTCCCATCACAGACAATGGGGGCATATTGCTAGGATATGCCCCCATTGTCTGATAGGTGGGACCCGCGCCTATATTGAGAACGGAGCCGGGAAATAACCGCGTGCGCATCTGCCCTCCATTCATTTCTATGGGGGGTCGTCGAAAATAGCCAAGCGCTGGCTCGGCCATTTCCGTCGGCTCCATAAAAATGAATGAGAGCGGTGGCCACGCAGGTGCAGTGCGCTCCCATTCATTTCTATGGGAGCTGCGCCTGGAGGTGGCCCCACTCCGTTCTCGATATAAGCGCCGGTCACATAGGTGGGACCCGCACCTATCAGACAATGGGGGCATATCCTAGCAATATGTCCCCATTGTCTAAGATGGGACAACCCCTTTAAAAGCAGCTATGTTTTTCTAATCTCATACAAAGCCTAAGGCGTCCTGCACACGACCGTGTCCATACTGCGGTCCGCAAATCACGTATTCACAAAATACGGACACCTTCCGTGCGCAATCTCCATTTTTCTCACTCCCATCACTAGTAATGACTATTATTGTCGGCAATACAGATAAGAATAGGACATGTTCTATAATTTGTGGAGGAGACATATGGATGCGGACAGCACACAGATGACATCCGTTTGCTGTCGGGTTTTTCTTTCTGGACCCATAGAAATGAAGGAGTCTGTGTGCAATCCATAAAAAATGCAGACTGGACATGGATGCAAAATATGGCCGTGTGCACGAGCCTTAAAACGGATGTTAGAGTAGAGGTACCTGAATTCATCACCAAACCAGTCAGCGCCAAGCAGACGTTCTTGGACAGGATGGGACGGGGTGAATGCGCCTGCAGGGCTTCCAGGAGGAGCAATGTTATGGATTCAGTCTGTTCCTCTGTTATATGTCCTGTGAATAGAGGTCTGATTAATGGGGGGATGGTTCTAATGAGTATCTGCCCACACTGAGCTTTAAAGAAGAACTCCCGCCAAAAATTTTATTCCATGTCCTGCTAGAAATGTACATGATATAATCTGTAGTGAATGTCATTTTCTTACCAGTGTCTGAATTTTTGACTTATATCATCCTGAAGTTTCTTATGTGTCATGTGACCAGCAATTAGACCCACCAACTCACACAGAGACTTATGTGTGGACAGGAAGTCTAATTCTCTATGTATTCCTATGAGACTGAAAGTGAGGCTCCCATAGGAATGAATAGAGCAGTAACTGGCTTCCTGTCCTGGGTCAGTTGGAGGTCAGGGAGTTGGTCACATGACCCAGCTACAATAAGAAGAGAGGTTTTTACTCACAGAAACAGTCACTGATAAGAAAATGACAATCACTACAGATTATATCATGCACCTTTCTAACAGGTCAGAGAATAAAATTTTTTGCGGGAGTTCCTCTTTAATATGGGGGCAGATAACAGAAGCAAATTAATTTTTATTTGTGGCTGGAGTTACTAGCGGGAATCTAAACACCCTAAAATGTGCTCACTGGGATTAACGTATAGGCGACAATGTTGGCTGCGAGAGGACGAGGTAATAAAACCTTATACACGTTACTGTTCTCTTAGTCTGCACAGCTTTTCACATAGGATAGCAGCAGTTTGTACTCCAGAGCTGCTTTCCTCTCATAACTGGAAGCTTTAAAGGCTATGGACACCTTTCGGGGCAATTTTTTCAAATGATTGCATTTTGAGCTAAAAATCAATTGATCTTTATTAAACATGTTGAGCCCCTTTCTCTGTACAGCCTTGAGGTTCTCTAGTAGCAGGCTCTGTATTTTTACTGTGTTTCCATCAGGCAGCTCAGCTAGACGGCTCCTTATTCTCGGACTTATAGACACTCGTTATAACTCAAGTCAAAGCCACCTTGATATCATGTGGCTTAAATAAGCGTTTTTGGGGCTATTACCAATTTAGAGATCAGGGTTATTTCACAAAGTGAAAGTACGATTCTCACAGCTAGGCAGAAGTTAACCCTTTATGAAAAAGCTGTTGAATAATATATATATATATTTTTTTTTAAATAAAGACTAATTGAAAAAAATGGATTTTAAGCCAAAATGAGTAAAATGGCATGATAAAAAACTGCCCCTGAATGTGTACATAGCCTTTAAGAATACTATGGGCAATTATCTTGGCCATCAAAGGGGTATTACCATCTCAGACAATGGGGGCATATCGCTAGCGTATGCCTCCATTGTCTGATAGGTGCGGGTTCCAACTCTGGGACTTGCACCTACACCGAGAACAGAGCCCTGGAAGTGGTGGAGGGAGCACTGTTCATGCGCGGCCATCCTCTATTCATTTTCTATGGGGCCGCCGAAAATTGCTTAGCGCTGGGCCAGCTATTTCCGTCGGCCCCATAGATATGAATGGGAGCAGTCGCTGCGCAAGCACGGTGCGCTCCCGTTCACTTCTATGGGAGAGAGCATTTGGCGGTATCTTCCAGCCGCCATCTTTCCCTGCTCCGTTCGCGATATAGGATGCGGGTCCCATTGTATCAGACAGGAATACCCCTTTAAGTATGTAAAAATGCTTCCTATTCTCTCCTTCTTCAGGACCTTATGTTACTGCTTGGACCACCACGGGAGGGGAAGGCATCCCTACGGGAAGGCAGGAAGGCTATGTAACAGTCCACATACACTGACAACTAGAAGCTAGTCTGAGATTATTCCTTAAAGAAGAACTCCCGCAAAAATTTTTATTCTCTGACCTGTTAGAAAGGTGCATGATATAATCTGTAGTGATTGTCATTTTCTTATCAGTGACTGTTTCTGTGAGTAAAACCTCTCTCTTATTGTAGCTGGGTCATGTGACCAACTCCCTGACCTCCAACTGACCCAGGACAGGAAGCCAGTAACTGCTCTATTCATTCCTATGGGAGCCTCACTTTCAGTCTCATAGGAATACATAGAGAATTAGACTTCCTGTCCACACATAAGTCTCTGTGTGAGTTGGTGGGGTCTAATTGCTGGTCACATGACACAGATAAGAAACTTCAGGATGATAAAAGTCAAAAATTCAGACACTGGTAAGAAATGACATTCACTACAGATTACATCATGTACATTTCTAGCAGGACATGGAATAAATTTTTGTCGGGAGTTCTTTAAATATTATTCATTAAATATTCATTAAATATTGCTAATATAGGCTATCACTTTATGATGGTGAGGATCTGACCGCTGCGGCCCCCCAACAAGCCTGAGGTAGACACTTTCCAGTTACCCTGCACCGGCGGTGC
>ONZH01022102.1:0-56804 GCA_900303285.1 Rhinella marina | reverse complement strand
CTGTACTGTGCGTTCTGCGTGCCTGCAAAACTCTTTATATACGTGCTGTTAATACCCACCGTCTGACCTGTTAGTACACGGCTGTGTAATCAGACATATTTAAAAAAAGTCCTGTTATTTGGCACCTGTACTGTGCGTTCTGCGTGCCTGCAAAACTCTTTTATATACGTGGTGTTAATACACACCGTCTGACCTGGTAGTACACGGCTGTGTACCTAGAAATATTTAAAAAAAAAGTCCTTTTATTTGGCACCTGTATTGTGCGTTCTGCGTGCCTGCAAAACTCTTTTATATACGTGGTGTTAATACACACCGTCTGACCTTGTAGTACACGGCTGTGTACCTAGAAATATTAAAAAAAAAGTCCTGTTATTTGGCACCTGTACTGTGCGTTCTGCGTGCCTGCAAAACTCTTTTATATATCGTGCTGTTAATACCCCACCGTCTGACCTGTTAATACACGGCTGTGTAATCAGACATATTTAAAAAAAAAGTCCTGTTATTTGGCACCTGTACTGTGCGTTCTGCGTGCCTGCAAAACTCTTTATATACGTGGTGTTAATACCCACCGTCTGACCTGTTAGTACGGCTGTGTAATCAGACATATTTAAAAAAAAGTCCTTTTATTTGGCACCTGTACTGTGCGTTCTGCGTGCCTGCAAAACTCTTTTATATAGGTGGTGTTAATACACACCGTCTGACCTTGTAGTACACGGCTGTGTACCTAGAAATATTAAAAAAAAAAATCCTTTTATTTGGCACCTGTACTGTGCGTTTTGCGTGCCTGCAAAACTCTTTTATATACGTGGTGTTAATACACACCGTCTGACCTGGTAGTATAAGGCTGTGTACGCCAAATATTGTAACAAAAAAAAAATGCGGAGGGCTAGCGGAATCGGACGTGGACGAGGACGGGGGCGCGAATGCTGTTGGGGGCCTTGTTGAAGCCAGTGGGGATACAATGCGTGCTGGTGAGGGGCAGCCAGGATTCCGCTCATCCAGAATCCCTGCCTTTATGGGACAGTTAAGCAGGGGGCGGGTTACACCGCTGTTGAGGCCTGAGCAGTGTGAACAGGTGGTGCAATGGATAGCCGATAGCGCTTCCACACAGTTGTCCACCAGCCAGTCATCCACACAGTCTCACTCTGACCCTCCTTCCTCCACACCTGGCCAACAGAGTCATCCCACCCTTGACCCCTCCCAGGAGCTCTTTTCGGGTCCTTTTTTTAGATGTGCCGGAAGAATCCCCTGGAGCTACCAGAGGAATTTGTTTGTAGTGATGCCCAACCACTTGAGTATTCGCCATCTCCTGCTGATGTGGACCCTGAACCAGCATCTGTTATCATGAGCGATGATGATGATGAGACGCAGTTGCCATCAAGGGAGGCTGTTGGAATGTCCAGTGGGCAGGAGGAGGAGCAGAGTGAGGAAGTGGAAGAGGAGGTGGTGGATAACGAAATGACCGACCCCACTTTGGCCAGGGGTGATGTCCAGCGGGGAAAGCAGTGGAGAGGTGGTGGTCTGCACAGCACCGAAAAAGGCAGCAAGAGGCAGAGGGATGTCCAGAGGCAGAGGGATGTCCACAGGCAGAGGGATGTCCAGAGGCAGAGGACAGTCCAGACAGAGAAGTGAGGCCACAGCCAGCAGGACCGAAGCTGTTCCCGGCAGCAGGCAGTCGCGCGAAGCTCCCCCATCGAGGCCTCGTACTTCTGTGGTGTGGAGATTTTTTAATGTTTGTGCGGATGACAAACTGAGCGCGGTTTGCACACTCTGCCACTCAAAACTGAGTAGGGGCTCTGAGAAGAGCAATCTGACAACCTCAGGCATGCGGCGTCACTTGGAAGTCAAGCACTGGGCTGAGTGGGAGAGAGCAAACGCAATACAACCTGCGCAAGGTCTTCCTGCCACTGCCTCTTCCCCTTTGTTGTGTGCTGCCACTGCGGTCCAGACCTCCAGCCAGGACACCTCCACATCTGCCTCTGCCTCGGCTACTTTGGGGCCTTCTCCTTCAGCCTCCCCTTCCCCCGCATCTTCGCCTGCACCTTCACACTCCTCTTCCCATCAACTGTCCATCTCGCAGGCGTTCGACCGCAGGCGGAAGTACGCCTCGAGTCACCCCCAAGCCCAAGCCTTAAACTGCCACATCTCCAAACTGCTGGCCCTGGAGATGTTGCCGCTTAGGCTTGTGGAGACGCAGGCCTTCCGCGACCTGATGGCGGCTGCCGCACCTCGCGATTCCGTCCCCAGCCGCCACTACTTTTCCCGGAGTGCCATCCCCGCCCTGCACCAGCACGTGTCGCGTAACATCAGGCGGGCCCTGAGGTACGCAGTCAGCGCAAAGGTCCACTTGACCACCGACTCGTGGACAAGCGCTTGCGGCCAGGGACGATACATCTCTTTGAAGGCACACTGGGTGAATGTTGTGGAAGCGGGGACGGGGTCGCAAAGAGAGACGGCCTACCTACCACCCCCGCCCAAGATTGCCAGCAGGGGTTCTGATAAACCCCCCTCCTCTTCCTCCTCCTCCTCTGCCTCAGCCGCTAGCTGGAAGCGTTGCAGCACTGGCGCGGGGAGACGTCAGCAGGCGGTGCTAAGCTCATCAGCTTGGGCGACAGGAAGCACAGCGCCCCAGAGGTGAGGGACGCCATATTGCAGCAGACGGAGATGTGGCTGTCGCCGCTGCAGCTAGGACCAGGCATGGTCGTGTGCGATAACGGCCGTAACCTGGTGGCGGCTCTGGAGCTTGCCGAACTCAATCACGTACCATGCCTGGCCCACGTTTTTAATCTGGTAGTCCAAAAATTTCTAAAGACTTACCCCAACCTGGCAGAGCTACTGGTGAAAGTGCGGCGCTTGTGCGCTCACTTTCGGAAGTCAACTGTAGCTGCTGCTAGCTTAAAAAAACTCCAGCAACGCCTCCATTTGCCTAAACATCGGCTGTTGTGCGACCTGCCGACTCGCTGGAATTCCACCTATTCCATGTTGGCCAGGGTGTGTGAGCAGCAGAGAGCATTGATGGAGTACCAGATTATGAATCCACGCGTGCCTCCAACTCAGCTCCCTCAGTTTGCCAACCACAAGTGGCCATGGATGGCAGACATATGCGATGTACTGCGTATCTTTGAGGAGTCCACCAAGAAGGTCAGCAGCGAGGACGCTATAGTGAGCGTAACCATCCCGCTCCTATGCGTCCTTAAAGAATCGCTCATCGCAATAAGGGAGAACGCATTGCACGCAGAGGAGACGGGGGTAGGAGGAGACGCAACGGAGCTACACAGTCAGACCACACTTTTGTCTGCTTCTCGGTGGCAGTTGCAGAAGGAGGAGGAGGATGAGGAGGAGGAAGACGACATGGAGGTTGCTGTGGAAGAGGAGGAGGATGCTGGCGGCGAGGGTAGCAGTCAGGCTGTGTGCGTTCCATTGGTTCAGCGCAGATGGGGCGGAGAGGAGGCGGAAGAGGAAGAGGAGGAAATGGCAAGTGATCCTTCTGGTGGGGGCAGTGACGTCATGCCTATTCAGAGTCTGGCACACATGGCTGACTTCATGCTGGGCTGCTTTTCCCGGGACACACGTGTTGTCCGGATAGTGGAGAACAAACTGTACTGGGTCTTCGCACTCCTGGACCCCCGGTATAAAGATAACGTCTCCTCTTTTATTCCGGTAGAGGAGAGGACGAATCGATTGCTGGAATACCAGAGGGAACTCGTGCAGAACATGATGGAGATTTTCCCACCCACCATCGCTGGCGGCAGAGAGGAGAGGGTCTCCCAGAGTCCCACAACATCGATCAGGCCCACAGCCACCAGGGGAACACTCTCCAAGGTGTGGGACACGTTAATGGCACCCCCTCGTGCAACTTCCATCACTGCGGGGCCCGCTATCAGCAGGAGGGACAAGTATCGGCGGATGTTGCGGGAGTACCTGGCAGACCGTACCCCTGTCCTCCCCGATCCCTCGGCGTCCTACACTTACTGGGTCTCCAAGTTGGACACGTGGCTGGAACTGTCCCTGTACGCCTTGGAGGTGCTTGCCTGCCCTGCCGCCAGCGTGCTATCAGAAAGGGTGTTCAGCGCAGCCGGGGGCATTTTAACCGATAAGCGCAGCCGCCTGTCAACAGACAGTGCCGACAGGCTGACGCTAATCAAAATGAACAGCAAGTGGATTGACCCGGGCTTTGCTTCTCCAACAGTGGAAAGCAGCCAAAAGTGAAGTGCCATCTGTATGAAGTGCCATTTCCTCCTCCACCTCCTCCTCCTTCTCCTCCTTAACCGCCGTAGAATTGCTCCGTAAAAAAAAATATATATATTTATGGCTCACCTCTTGGGTCTACAAGCAATTTTTATCATGCTCACCTCTTGGGCCTACAAGCAATTTTTATCATGGCTTACCTCTTGGGCCTACAAGCAATTTTTATCATGGCTCACCTCTTGGGCCTACAAGCAATTTTTATCATGGCTCACCTCTTGGGCCTACAAGCAATTTTTATCATGGCTCACCTCTTGGGCCTACAAGCAATTTTTATCATGGCTCACCTCTTGGGCCTACAAGCAATTTTTATCATGGCTCACCTCTTGGGCCTACAAGCAATTTTTATCATGGCTCACCTCTTGGGCCTACAAGCAATTTTTATCATGGCTCACCTCTTGGGCCTACAAGCAATTTTTATCATGGCTCACCTCTTGGGCCTACAAACAATTTTTAAGAGGTCTCACCTCTTTGGCCTCCACTTAATTTTTTTGAGGGCTCACCTCTTGGGCCTCCATATAATTTTTTCGAGGGCTCACCTCAAGCTAACTTTGCGCACTCATTAAAATATTTTCACAACAAGGACCTAAGAGCCCTCGATGGGAGAGCTTTGTGTGGGGGCCTGTTATAGGGAAGAGATGCGGCCCTGCGGGCTCTAGCCTGCCTTCTCCATGAGCCTCTGGCCAGCCCACGGCCTCTTCCTGCCTTTTGCGGTCCTACGCATCCCTCAACATCCCCACTGCTTTACCTGCTAGACATGACACTGGGCCAGGTCGGGTCACTGACTTCGTCATACTCAACCACCTCCTCTTACACTGCCTCACTTTGCTCCAACAGCCTCCCTTGCTGGCAACTCTGTCTCATCATCGTCCCTAATCATTTTACACTTTAGTGCCCGTTCCACACCACCATCACCACCAGTGTTTGGGCATCAGAACAAACAAAATCCTCAGATAGCTCCTGCGATTCTTGCATGGGTGGGAACACTGGGTTGATAACATTGGGCAGGGTGGGAGGAAGGAGGGTCAGAGTGAGGTCCCTGCAGTTTCTGCAGGCTATCGAGAGACTGGACTTTGTGGACTTGACTGGGTGGTGGACAGATTTAACAAATCTAGAAGGAGAAGGAGGGGTTTGCCGAGCTGTCTGTAAGGGTTGCGGAAATCCAGACAGAACCAAGGCCCAAAACTTGGGTGGGGGTAGCAGGTTTGCCCGTCCCCGCCTCCACAACATTCACCCAGTGTGCTGTCAGGGAGATGTAGCATCCCCGGCCTCAAACCAAAGTGTTGGTGGTCAAATGGCCTTTTGCAGTAACCGTGTTACTCGGGCGTGGATGATGTTTTGGGACATGTGCCTGGGCAAGGCAGGGATGGCACAGAGGGAAAAATAGTGATGGCTTGATTGCTTTCCCCCTTGCCTATGCCATCTGTGGTTGTCATAGGCAACGTGATTTTAAGGGGTGCAGAATTTTATCTTCTTTTTTGTCTAGTTTGGCTTGGGGTCCATGGCAATGTAGAGGAAAGAAGGTTTCCTTGTATGGTCTCACTTTACAGAGAGGTTATATTGTCTTTGGAGTGTATTGTTGAGAGGCTGTGATAGTGGCGTAATAGTGCGACTTGGGCGCGTTATATGCACCCAGACATGCTTCCCCTGCTGTCCCAGTTGCATTCCAGCAGTGTTGGCATCCTTTTCTGAGGTTTCAGGGTGGACTTGGTGACCTCCAAGTGGTCGAATTGAGATTTCCAAGTGGCGAGCATTTTTTTCCCATAGACTTTAATGGGATTCGATATTCGGTCGAATAGTCGAATATCGCGGTCTATTCGAATCGAATTTCGAACTTTCGAATATTTCACTACTCGCTCATCTCTACTGATAACCGGTAAAATCAATATTTTATTGTGCTTATAGTTTATTATATGAGTGCTTGGTATTGTTGTGAGCAGCTATTTGATGTTTGTATTGAATATTTTAGATTTTAGCGTAATATATGGACGCAAGGCCATGATAAAAGTTTGTGAATAATTGTATATTTTCTACATTTATGATATCTTCCACTCTTATGTATATTATGTACATGTTCCATTGTTGTGTAGGTGTGTACCTTATTGAGATACTGTGTAGACACATACAGTTTCTCTACTGACCATATTCACCTTAGTTTTAGAACATATTTCTACGTTTTCTCTCGCACCTGCTGCTTTCTAACATTTAAAGTCTGTCAGATATGTGTTTTACAGTGCTTTTAACTTTTGACAGATGTCTGAAAGCCAACTAATTAGTGGACATATGTTGCTTTTAAAGTACATGAAACTTAATATTGCTGAGGCTACAAGGTTCAGATCAGCTCATAAGTGATTACAAGATTTAAAAATATTGAATTATTTTTTGCATACCTTTTTTTTTTCATAAAGGAAAACTTTCACCTGAAGACGATACTTTACTACTAGAGTTGAGCGAACGTGCTCGTAACGAGCACTGTAGCGCTCAGATCCCCTGCGCTCGCATGGGCGCAGGCATCCGGATCTGTCGGGTGAGAAGGACAGATCCGGATGGCTGCACCCATGTGAGCGCATGGGATCCGAGCACTACAGTGCTCTTTACGAGCATGTTCGCTCAACTCTATTTACTACTCATGAGCAGAATGTTTCTCACTATTAGACTATTGTACCAGCTGTGCCAATGCTGCAGACAGCAATTTATGGTCCGCAAAAAAGAAGCACGGACCGAACACGGAAGCAATCCACAGTGCTTTTGTGGGCTTCTGATCTGTGCCTCCATTCTGCACCTCACTGCGTCTTCTGGATTGCGGGCATGGGCCTTCTACAGTCTTGTGAATTAGGACTCAGCAGAATCACCTCACTATTATATTCGTATACCAGGAGAATTATTCTGAAAGATTAATTTGCACAGTGCACCTTATTGACCACACATGATCACAACACAAATGTTCTAAAGTTGGAGAACTCCACTTGATCCACTAAATGGCCTCCTGAGTTGC
The DNA here is from genome assembly GCA_900303285.1 of Rhinella marina. Classification (NCBI taxonomy): domain Eukaryota; kingdom Metazoa; phylum Chordata; class Amphibia; order Anura; family Bufonidae; genus Rhinella; species Rhinella marina. The sequence continues at coordinate 49,564 of ONZH01022102.1, read as the reverse complement.
AACTCCGAGGTCTGGAAAATAGCTTGTCACATAAATCCCAAAGAGAATCTTTATTGTAAGGAATCAAGATCAGGAACTGCTTCTTCTGTGCCATTTTTAACCCCTTCCTGAAGCAGCGATTTTCTGCTTTTGCGTTTTCATTTTTCGCTGTCTGCCTTCTCAGAGCCATAACTTTTTTTTATTTTTCCATACACATATGCCATATGAGGGCCTGTTTTTTTGTGGGACAAGTTGTACTTTCTAATGCCAGCATTTAATATGGCATATGGCATACAATGTAGAGGGAAGCTGGGAAAAGAAATCCAAAATCCAAAAAAAAGCAATTCCAACACAGTTGTAAGGGTTTTGTTTTTATGGCGTTCACTATGCGGTACAACTGCTTAGTGCTCTTCATACTCTGCGTCAGTATAATTACAGCGATACTACACTTCTATAGATTTTTTTTTACATTTTAATACTGAAAAAAATGAAAACTTTTTCTTGTCATACTCTTTACATTTTAATACTGAAAAAAATGAAAACTTTTTCTTGTCATTGCCGTATTTTTTTTTTTATATATAGTTATGTTTAAGAATACAAGGGATCATTTTTTGTAGAATGACCTGTAATTTTTGATAATATCATTTTGTGGTGTGTATGACTTTTTGAACACTTTTTATTCAATTTATTTGGTAAGTAAGGCCTCATTAACACATATGTAGAAAACCTGGCCCGCCGTCCTGCTGATTGTGTCATTGGTTGCTATAACACCGTCTGCTTTGTGCTGCCGCCGCTGTACAGTAGTACACTCGTATGATCTATACGAGTGTATTACTGTACAGCGGCGGTGGCACAATGCACACGGCGTCATAGCAACCATTGATGCTGTGCGCTTGTGTACACAGCAGGATAGCAGGACAGGTTTTCATAGACCATGGTCCGTGAAAATCCACGTATGTGTGAATGAGGCCAAAAGTGATGAAAAAACGGCAAATCAGACATTTTTATTTCATTTTTTCCCCATCACAATTTGTGTAGAATAATGGAATTTGCTCCATTATTCTATACAGGATTCTCTATATTACAATTCAGTGCTGCCACCTGCAGGCTGCTGACCGGAATTGAAATATATAAGTATTGAACCTAGAAGCTACTCTTTATAAATAGGATAGTTTGGGAGGGGATTTATATGGACAATTTATATGGACAATTACATTATACTTATTCATCATGTATAACAGCGAGGTTGCTGGAATTGGAATTATTGTTTGCATCAGCTTAGATGCCTTATTGCTACTGTAAAGAACCAGTCCAACAATTTTGTCTTTGTTATTTAGGTAATTTTTGAGAACCGTTAGTACTTTTGTACATGCACATTATGTAGCCAAAAATGCTAGAAATATGTAGTTTAAAGGGCAGTTGTCTGGATGTGATTCCTTTTACTTTTTTGTATACTGTACTATAGAGAATGTCATCTTTCTGATCTGGGAATAGGGTGTCTTCCAATGCTTCTTAAATTTACTGTGCTTGGAAAGAAAACTTGCTTAGGGCTCGTTCACATCACCGTTAGGGCTTCCGTTCAGTCTTTACTGTCGACAGGACTTTGTTTTCCGTCCAGCATAACGGCATCCAGACAGATCCGTTACGCAGGGCCATAGGCTTCTATTATGACGGATCAAAACGGAATGCCTCTTAAAGGTGTCCGTTTTGATGTCCGTCCTAGGGATTCCGTTTCTTTCCATTATAACGATGTTATAACGGAAAGACTGAACGGAAGCCCTAACGGTGATGTGAACGAGCCCTTAGAGGTGGACTGTTTATAATGTTTACCTAAAATTTCATGATAGCCAGGCTCAATCGTTTGATCATTATCCAGCTCTTATTCTGCCATGTAAAAAAGTAATGTAACATAACTACAGTGTTAGGGCTCATGCAAACGACTGCATGTATTTTGCGGCCCACAAAAGACGGATCTGCAAACAACAAGGATGGCATCTGTGTGACATCCATATTGCATCCGTATTTTGTTTTTTTTTCTGAATTCATTGAAACAATGCCTATCCTTCTCTGCAAAATGGACAAGAAAAGGACATGTTCTATCTTTTTTTGGGTAACGGCTATGTGTAGTAATTTCGTTTTTTTTGAGTACTCATTGAAGTGATTGGTTCCATATATGAGCCAGAAAAAAATAAATAAAAGAACGGACACGGGAAATAAAATGTATTCATGAGCATGAGCCCTTACCATTACATTTGATATATTCAATTATCTGACATTTTTGTGTTTCTGTGAATCCAGTACCTGCTGCTATTTAACCACTTCAAGACCAGGCCTAATTTTGCAAATCTGACATGTGTCACTTCATGTAGTAATAACTTTGGAACGCTTTTACTTATCCAAGCCATTCATAGATTGTTTTCTTGTGACACATTGTACTTTGTGTTAATGGTAAATTTGAGTCAATATGTTTTACCTTTATTTATAAAAAAAATCAAAATTTACTGAAAATTTTGAAATAAAAATCACAATTTTTTAAATATGAATTTTTCTGCTTTTAAGTTGCATAGGGATATCTAATAAAATTGTTATTAATGAACATTCACCATATGTCCACTTTATGTTGGCATAATTTTGGAAATTTAATTTTATTTTTTTAGGACGTAATTTTTAAGATTTTCATGAAAATTTCCAATAGTTAATTTTAAAGGACCTTTGCAGTTCTAAAGTGACTTTGAGGGGCTTAAATAATAGAAACCTCCCATAAATGAGCATATTTTAGAAACTACAGCCCCCAATGTAATCAAAACTGATTTTACAAAGTTTGTTAACCCTTTAGATTCCCCACAAGAATTAAAACAGAAGGAAGGTGAAATTTAAAATATATATTTTTTCGCATATTTTCAATTTTTAATTAATTTTTCCCATAAGATAGCAAGGGTAAACAGCAAATCAAACCTGAATATTTATTTTCCTGATTCTGAAGTTTGCAAAAACACCCAATATGTAGTTGTAAACTGCTCTGTGACCAGCAGTAATGAGAGGGAGATAGTACAAGCATTTGTAATCGCTTTGACAGCTTGTCAGAGTGATCAAAAGCCTGGAGACCAGGAAAAAAGGTCTCAGGTTAAAGCTCCATGTTCTTGGCTGTCAGGAGGCAGCTGAGTCATGGAGCTTCTATGTACAGGTGCTGCACACAGGGGGCAAAGCTGAAGGATGTTTATAGTCAATGGGCAGACTTGAAGTGGTTTACAATAAGTACTACATACATCTATATTATCCTACATATCATTGCAACCATCTTCAACTTGAAAAACAACATATTTTTTTCTTCAAACAGATTTTGATTGCATTGTTATTTTTACTGATATGCTTTTATTATCACCGTAGTCCTATGTAGATTGTATTGTATTGAATAACATATGCTTAGGTGAGAACTATCAATTTGGAGGATGTGCAGTAAGCTTACTATTTGCATTAAAAATGAATGACAGCCAATTGGCAGCACATAAAAAGTAAGTAGTATGTTTTACTCATCATCTTTAACTTGCAGGGTGGCACGACTGTGCAATGCAACTGCCTCGCTTGTACTGCGACTTTCTTGCACGCTCCCAACGACTATGGAAAAGTCATATATAGAACTGATGCGGCTTCATCACTAGCCACTGACACCTTTTCACCGACTCTGGTTTTTTCTGTTAGGGTAAGTTTATTGTATTATTTATTCATGAAGTCTTAAAGCTTAAATATTTAAGGGGACATTAGAAGGACTATTCTACGACTAATTCCAGACTAATTCCCTTGCCCTCTTTAAGTCTTACTTTAGTGAGTTGACTTAATTTAGATAACTAATCAAGTAATTGACCTGTATTTTTTCAGTAGTCGTAGAAGCCAGAAATACATTAGAGAACACTATTTATGCCCATTACCTATATAAAATAGTACGCAGAAAGTGCTCAAAAATATTTTTATACATGGTATGGGGGCTACAATGAGGAGCATTACACAATTTATAAAGACTAGTCAAGAAAAAATTTGAGGAATTGCCAATAACCACCAGATTCCTGCTCTCATTTCTCAACTTTTCCTTGAAAAATAAGAGCTGCAATTTGGTTGGCATAAGAACCAACTCCACTTTTCCTAGTGCTGGCTTTTTTAGAATTAGTCCTATACTAGATGTGACCACTGTAATTCTGCCTATAATAGAGTTGTGTAGAAAAGCCTTGATATAGTCAGATCACCCCATAGAATCTCTAAACCAAACCCAGTAGGCTTAGGAAGTGAGGCAAGTACACAAAACTGCATTTCTTTCAAAGGTTGAAAAAGGTAAAGGAAGGGGGGGGTAATTTATCATGAGAATAATATTTTAAGTCAGTTTTACTTGAGTCTGCATTGGTGAACTTTGAGCCAAATGTATCAAATTTTGCATATTGCTTGTTAAATGTGAATCATCTTTAAACCTAAAACTTTTGTCTAGAAATGCTACTCCATGGATTTTAGACTTTATTGCGACTTTTTAAAAAATGTCACAGTGATAAATCTGAGGGAAGCTCATTAACATAGCTAACTACACTCACTTTTCAAAAGTTGAGTGAGTGGTGTACAAATGCCATAAAGTCATATAAAGCATAAGTGACCTCAAAAAGTCACAAAGCCTTATTTTGTGACTTTTTGAAGACATAATTATGGAGTACATGGCTTTATAAATTCTTAAAGTTCTAAAACATGTCTATTAGTGGGTTAGTGAAGGGCTTGCAATATAAAAATATTGACTGGAAGTTGACCAAATCTTCTCAAAATTTTCAAATGAATTTTACAAAGTTAGAGATTTGTGAAATAAGATTCCTGACAATGGCCAGTCCATTTGCTGTGGCATAATATACTTTATATGAATACGTGCAGAAAGCATTAATGCTCACATTTCTTACCATAAGGAAAGATATGCAAATCACACTGTATAGTGAACATATTACCTTTCTATATCTTCAGAACTATTCTAATAGCTGATTCATGGAAATATCTTCTGTTTTTAAGAGCCGTTTTACTGCTCACATTATCATTGCATAAAATATACAAAATCTCCTTCTCTACATGATGTCTTCTGATATAAGAAAATAATTTCACAGTATTGCATTACTTTTTATCATTTTAAATAAAGTTAAGGTACAATAAATGTTCTAAGGATAAAATGTAAGTCATTACAGATAACACTTTTCATAAAGCATTGTAACTCAGTTTAGGCAATTCATAATTGCCTCTTAATGTTGTGCAGTATTTAACAGCTATTCCTCTGCATGTGGCAGCCAGTCAGTATGGAATCATACGGAGGTGTCCCCGGTTTAGGCAAATAAAAATGTAAAGGGAAACTATAGCTCCAGGGTAAAGACCCCTAGTCCCATTATTTTGTATTGTTATCCTCTTATTGTATTAAATGTAAGGTTATGCTTTCTGTACAATATATACATATCAAACCTATTGTCCCTATATAAAATGCCATAATAGTTTCAATGTTCAGTACAGTAATATAAGTAAATCGGAAATATAACAGTAGTTGAATGTTGGAGGGATGTGCAGAGAAATATTAAAGGGTTTCTCCAAGATAAGATAATGCCTCTAATTGTACAGTATAATAATGGAGGATTATCATAGAAGTTGAGCAGTGACCATAGCACTCAATAATGTAGTAGCTTACATTTAACCTCTTACTGACCACCAATATGCATTTTTACAGTTGCCACTAAAAGGCCTCAGACTGGGCTGCTGCATTTTTACAGTTTGGCTTGAGCGAACTGCACTTCGGATCATAGATCTGAGGTTGATTCATTAAATCACTTTGTTTGTAATGCTGTTTCCCTACAGCATTAAAATTATATCCATGGTTTTGTTTTTTTTAACATCTCTTTGGGCATTAATATTAAGTGCAAGCACAGCCACTACTGCTGGATTGCAGGGTGGTCATAACCATAGAAATGAGCAGTGTATAATGTGATGGAAAAATGAATGAAGCCAGCAAAGGAGGCAATATGCGCAATCACAAAACATTAGTAAATGCCTTGTATTAACTTTCTCTACATGATAAATGTTATTGGCTGAAGTGAGACAATCCGTTTAAATCCTAAAAATAGATAAAGATAACCAAATCAAACACATGAGTCAAAAATATTAGATTTGTTCATCTGTCTATTGAGGAAATGATCCAATATCTCATGTCTGTGAGTGGTAACAGTATTTGAACCCTTAATAAAAAAAAAATCGGTTCACTATCAAAGAGGTAGTAAGTTCGCGATAACTGGGAAAACGTGTTCAGTGCCTGATAGAAATCGCTTAAAATAACCTTTATTGAAAAAATCATTAAAACACCATTAAACCTACATCAGGCAAAGGGTATGTCAACATGGGGTCTGGATAAGAAACATATAGTTTCCAGCCGCCAAGTATGACTAGCCCATAAAGTCCCGTTATTATGGCAGATTAATAATCATGCACTTCTCTGCCACAAAATGGAGAGGGAGTAGTGTGTGTACATATGACTGAAAGTACTAATCAGATTGTACTGCCACAGTGCCGGATAGGCAGACACGCTGCACACACCACATCCCCAGCGCTTCTTAGTACTAGCTGTATGGATCATTGTTTAAAGCTATACCTAGTGTTGCTCCTGATGAAATACCGCATAATAGGGGTATAGAAATGCGTTGAGCATTAGGTGTAACTTGTCTACTAAGCTGAGAGCATTAGGTGTAACTAATCTACTAAGCTGCGCTCTGTACTAATTTTGTTTTTGAGGGAGACAGATGACTGATATATACAGGGGTACAATACCTATTGTGAGTTGCCCTATATCCAATCTGTTGGAGAACTTGGACACCACTAATACTAGCTCTTAATCTGTGAGCCTATTGAGGTGGTCTCTGTATCTCCTGGATTTGGCTGCAGTGTGGGCGTTGGGATTTGGGGACCCCCCCTCTTTTTTTTGTCCTGTACTCAGTCCAATCTGATTAGTACTTTCAGTCATCTGTACACACACTACTCTACTCACTACTCACACTACTACACACTGCATGATTATTAATCTGCCATAATAACGGGACTTTATGGGCTAGTCATACTTGGAGGCTGGAAACTATATGTTTCTTATCCAGACTCCATGTTGACGTACCCTTTGCCTGATGTAGGTTTAATGGTGTTTTTAAGAATGTTTCAACAAAGGTTATTTTAAGTGATTTCTATCAGGCAGTAAACACATTAATAAAAAAAAAAACCTTAACCTTCATACAGTAAGTATTCAGAATTTCAGACCCTTTCAGACACTTGAGATTTAGCTCTGTGGGCCTTCCACTTTTCTTTATTGTCTTTGAGATGTTTCTACACCTTGATTGGATTGCTCTTTGGTAAATTCAATTGATTAGACATGATTTGGAAAGATACACCCCTGTCTATATAAGGTCTCACGGCTGAAAATGCATATCTGAGTAAAAACCAAGCAATGAGGAGGAAAAAACTGTAGAGTTCAGAGACATGATTGTGTGGAGGCACAGATCTGGAGAAGTTCTTTAAATTCTTAAATGGAAGAAGTTTTGAACAACCAGGACTCTTCCTACAGCTGTCCGCCCCACCAAACTAAGAAATCGTGAAAAAAAGCCTTGGTAAGAGAGGTGACCGAGAACCCAATGGTAACTGGGGCTGAGCTCCAAAGACCCTGTATGTAGATAGAAGAAACTCTCAGAAGGTTAACTATCACTGCAACATTCCACCAATCTGGGCTTTATGGTAAAGTGACCAGAAAGCAGTAACTCCTCAGTAAAAAGACATGTAAATTAGCAAAAAAGCACCTAAATGATTCTCAAACCATGAGAAACAAGATTCTCTGGTCTGATGAAAGTAAGATTGAAAATTTTGGCCTTAATTCAAGACGTCATGTTGGGAGAAAATCTGGCATTGTCTAATACCACCCATACAGTGAGGCATCGACCACCAGCATCATGCTGTAGCGGTGTTTTTCAGCACCTAGGACAGGGAGACTGGTCAGAGTTGAGAAAATGCTTTATGGTGCAAAGTACAGAGATATTTTTAATAAAATGTGAGTCACTGTGCTCTGGAAAACAGTGACCCTAAGCACACAGTCTAGACAACACAGGAGGGTCTTAGGGTCAAATCTGTGAATGTCATTAAGTTGGCTAGCCAGAGCTCTGACTTGGACTCAAACATCTCTGGAGAGGCCTGAAAATGGCTGTCCACTGATTTTTCTCAACCAACTTGACAGGGCTTGAAAGGATCTGCAGAGAAGGATGTCAGAAAATTATCAAATCCAGGTGTGCAAACCTTGTGGCATCATACTCAAGAAGACTGGAGGCTGTAACAGACTGGGGGCTTTTCGCTGCCAAATGTGCTGCAACTAAAACCTGTTTCACACTGCCATTAAGTATTTCAGGCAGATAGCCTGACGGAATTGTCAGATGTTACTGGAATGCCCACCAAAGGTCATTGGCCATTGTTTGTTGTTGTGTTTTTTTTTTTTTTTACTAATTTTTTAAAAAAAACATATTAACCCTTACGCTACCAGCGTCGTACATGTACGGCACTGGAGCAATGTGGGAGCATGACGCCCGCTCGCACATGTGGCGGGCGTCATGGCCAGCAAGTCTGTTTCAAGACCTGCCGCTACTTACCGCAACCAGCAATAATGCCGATCCCGGTAAATAAAGGCATTAGATGCCGTGATCACGTGAGATCATGGCATCTAACAGCTCTAAAACCCAGAAGCACGCGCTTCCGGGTGTTGTGCAGACACCCCGTGTGGTCAATTAGGGTGTCTGCACTTGATCTGAAAGCTGTAAACCTCGCTGATGAGGTTTATAGCTTTCAATCTGCAATTCTTATTTTGGCCACCAGATGGCAGGCCATAATAAGAAATAAGCAAAGTGGACTTAACATTGAGTTTTACAAAACCCTTATTGCTCAAAATGAAAAATTAAAAAACATTATATATGGTCATATATGATCCTTAAAATAAAAAGAAATGTTAAAAATATATAAAAAATAAAAAAAATAAATAAATAAAAATAAAAGTTTAATTCACCCCCTTTCCGTAGAATTAAAAAAATAAATACCTAAATAACAATAAATATAAACATCATTGGTATCACCGCAACCAAAAACGCACGTAATTTTAAAATATTAAAAAAAAAATCCAATACAGCGAATTGCGTGACGGAAAAAAGGGTCAAAATGGGCGATTTGCCATTTTTTCACTACTTCTCTTACCCAAAAAAATGTAATAAAATATGATCAAAAAGTCACGCACACTCCAAAATGGTATCAATAAGAACTATGGATTGTCCCACAAAAAATGAGCCCCTAAACAGCTCAGTGGATATCACAAAAAAAAGTTATGGGTGTCAGAATATGACAAAGTAGGAAAAAAAATGTTTTCAAAGTTTAAATGTATTTTTACACTATTTAAACATAACAAACCTACAGATATGGGGTATCTTTGTAATCATACTGACCCAGAGAACGAAGGGCATGAGTCAGTTTTGCCGCAAACAGAACACCGTGGGAACAAAGCCCGTAAAATAGTGGAGGAATTGCATTTTTTTTCCAACTCCCCCCTATTTGGAATTTGTTTACCGCTTCCCACAACATTTTATGCCATTATTAATGGCGGCATTTTATGCCATAATTAATGGCGGCAAAGTACAAAAAGTCCCGCAAAAAATAAGCCCTCATACAGCTATGTGAACAAAAATATAAAAAAGTTAGGGCTCACAGAAAATAGGGAAGAAAAATGAAAACGCAAAACCTAAAAAACCTCCGGTATCCAAAGGGTTAAATAGATTTATTACAGTGTTATGCATGGCCAAAATGACCATGTGAAAATAGGATTGTGTATTTTATATCATTCACAGGCGTCAAGCTTGTATGCTCTTCACACCAGCACAGCCACAAGCCTTCTCTGATGAGACAGGCTGCATTTTTCTGTTATGCATATTTTACTCTCCCTACAGCAGCAATCCTTCAGCCATTGCTCTTAAAGTGAGAACCATTCCCAATACAGCTTATTATTTGTCAGTTTTTCTTCAGGCTTTTCTCTTGGTTTCCTGGTTTTTCATCCTATTGTTACATTTTAAGTTAACCAGTTTTGTACAGTTTTTTCAATGCATGGTGAGAGGATACATTAAATTTAATTGATGTAATATGCAAATCTAACAATGGATGCATTCCATATTTACTGGTTTCATACAGTTTCTTCAATGTATGGTGAGAGGATACATTAAATTTAATTGATGTAATATGCAAATCTAACAATGGATGCATTTTACATGCTATAACAAGGGACTGCTGTAGATCATTATGCTGCATAAAAGGTATTGTACCGAGGCATAGCTTAACTGTACTCTATGTGCTTGCCATATGAGAGATGTGCTATCTGCAAGACAAAATGAAGAAAAAATAGCATTCAAAAAATGTATCTAACTACTACTTTATGAAAATGTTCTAATGTCATGAGTTCCATGTGCCATGATACATTGGACAGAAGATGATCGTTGGAGTGAAGCCTAACAAAATAAGTATTACTTGACTGTCATATAAGTGTTATGGTTGCATAAGACATGGTCTTCTTAGATGCCAAACCGAAGCCATTCAGCCAAGACTTTATACCAAAGAAAGGCATCTGGAGTATTAGAAGCACGCCTAGGACACTGGCCAGATTATCATTCCAAGCAGTGGGTTCACAACCCTTTATGTACAAGTGCCACAGACTGTACGGAATTACTTAAAGGGAGTCTGTGTCGCTCACTGCCTTCTATTAGGAACATGATTCATAGTTCATACTACTACACCCATTTTTGCTTTCACCACCATTCACCTCCTCTCCCTGCTCTGTGTGCAGTTGCACAGCTGCTTCTAATTGTTAATCAGCTTCTGCTATAAGTGCTGGACTGCCTTCTCACTCCTTCCCTGAGCATAGGTTGCTAGATTAACTAGTAAAGGTGTGCAATTCTGATTGTACCAACATCTGCCTGATTACCAACTCTGATACTCTGCTGTCTGCCCTGATCTTAGCCTGTCTAGCATACTGACCCTTTTCCTGCCCTGACCTCTGATAGTTTCATGAAAATGCACAAACATCCGCACTGACATCTGCCTATTTATCAACTACTAATATTGTCTGACCCACTGGTGATTTGAACCGGTGTCTCTGACCTCCATGGGTCAGCTGCCAAGTACACCAGGACTATTCCAAGAGGTTTTGGCCTGGTAAGTTCCCTGCAGCAAAGGCTAGATGCCTGTACATGGGTTAAAGGGTGAAAACCAGGGGATTGCCCGGATAACACTCTTAGGATTAATCAAAAGTCATACGGTTCAGTTGTTACAGTAGGTCCACACCCCCTTCCATTTACACTGTCACCTTCGAAATCAGATTGATCCTTTGATTTTCCAAAGGAACTCTAAAAAATGAAAAGTGAAATCTGATTGATCTGACAGTTTCCTTTACACCAGTTTTGGTAAATCTCCCCCACAGTTTTCAAATGAATAAAACCAACAACTTTTTTCATCATTACAGAAGGCTCATACTAAAGGTTTCTTTACATGGGACGAAACAGCAGCAGTGTAAGGCACGGGCACCGACGCCGTGCACGCGCGCGCTTGTAGTCTAATTACGACACTGTCGCTTTAAGACACTTTGTTTTAGTTCAGACACAGGAAGTGGTCATAAGCTCCGACCTTGACCCTGCCTGTGATGTCACTTCCGCCAGGAGGTGATCATGTGTCCATACTTCGAGGCTACAGATGATGTCACATCCGCCAGTCCTGCACAGGAAGCACCGCCCTGTTAATTGGTTGCTTCACTATAAAAACCCCTCAGTATTGGCAGCAGGCGCCGGTGCCTTGTTGTTGCTTTGCTAAGCTAGAGACCCGGTCGCTCTGCTTTGTGACTAGGACCTTGGTTGCACACTAGGTGTAGTCTGTGGTCTAGGCAGGAGTTGTGTTTGTTGGGCTGCAACCTCCTTCGGGAGGCGCGGAACCCTAGTGTGCGCCAGTGTGTGTGTTTGGAGGCCACATTGTGTGTTGGGCTGCAACCTCCTCCGGGAGGCGCGGAACTCGGCACACGTGGTCTGATTGAGAGCTGGGTATCCTGTGCTGGTCCCAGACTGAGCGCATTGAGTGCTTGTGCGCAGTTGCCTTCCGGGCATTGGGGCTCATCCCCTATCCTCCTTCGGGAGCTAGTTATTGAGTGCTAGTGCACACGTGCCCTTCGGGCATTGGGGCTCATCCCCTGTCCTCCTTCGGGAGCTTGCCTTTCCGGCTGCTTGGTTCCTAGGTTGCCCTGCTCGGGTGACTCAGGATCTGAGTCCAGTGATCCCCGGTGGCTCTGTCTCAGGGCAGAGTCACTTCTTTATTTAAAAAGGGCTCCTTGGCCTAACAAGCAGATTGTCAGGAAGGAAGAGTTCCTTCCTGACAATCTGCTGCTCACTAGTGGAGTTGATTGCTGTATTTACATACAGTGATCTACTCCACAGTATGGGGAGAGTGATCACTAATGCCATTGCTCGTCCCCATACTGACTCGTTGTTTGCCGGCAGCAGAATGTGTTTACACTGCATGATCTGCTGCCGACAAACAACAATTTTTGTGTCGGCACAAATTATCTATTGCCCGATGAACGAGCATTTTGCTTATTCATTGGGTAATCAGTGCTACATTTACACTGCCAGAAAATCGTTAACGAGCATTTTTATAAACACTCATTAATGATTATCTACGGGATAAGATCCCTTAAATTGCAAAGGTTCAGCCCTAAATAAAGTGATAGTCACCCCCTTTGTGCACCAACATTCCTCAATTGTGCATCCCATAGAGACATAATGCCCCTTTTCATGCACATCCTACTCTTAACCCAGTGTCACAGCTGGTGGCACATTACAGTCTACTTTGGTAATAGACGCATACACACTGTACTTCACCAATTATGGCACTAGCACAATTTATAACACTATTTGCTCAATTATTTTTACATTACTTTCACAATTTTAGATTTCATATGTTTTATAGGATATATAAATGCAGAGGCATTTATATATCCTGTCTAATGCCACAGTTGCTGAAGGAAAAAGTACATGAAATAGCCTTGCTGTAAAAGATTATATGACAACCTGTCTGGTTTTACAGTTATAAACCAGACTGTGACATGTGACATGTTGCCATTGAATCACACAGTTACAACCAGTGAAAACTGCAGATTTTTTTTACTTACAGTATATCTCGCTCAAGCTTTAAAGCAAGTTTTATAGCTCATTAGTACTTTAGTCCCTGTTTTCAATCAAAAGCCACTATTAATGCTTCTATACGGTATGTTTCGCTTAAGAATATATAGATGAAGCTTTTAGCTTAACTCAGAGCATTATACGGCAAGGGAAAGTTTTCCCTGTTCTCTTCTATGAAAAATGATAACAAGAATAAGCTTAGCAGGTACGAGATAGAGATAAGGGAGATGTGAAGGTGAAAAAAGACAAAAAGAGGGATGATAAGTAAAAAATGAGAAGGAGATTACAGGCAAGATTGATGAGACAAATAGATGGAAAGTATGTTGGCTAAAATACATTATTTGTCTTGTGTTTACTTTATACTGTGCTGTTCAGGTTTGTCAGCCCCGTCCAGATTGCAAAAAATCAGATGGGAGATAGTGTAATAGCATAAAATACAAATGACAAGCAGCAATGTTACAGGGGGAATTTCTTGTCAAATAGGATGATTCTAAATCCTAGGTTTAGCCTCATTTTAGGGGAAAAGCATTTAGTTTTCTTCACCCAATCCAAATAATAAATCTAGGTACAAAATCCCATCATATATCTAAAATAACATTGTCTATAACAGTAAGTCTACAGTTGCATGACCAAAGATCATAGTGTAGCGGGGCTGCCTTAGGAAAGAGTCGCAGAGCAGTATAAAATCATCATGTAGATATACCCTTAGGATGAATTCAATCAGTTTCAGTTTCCAATTCCAGATGTTGCACGGAAGTCTGTGGGAAATATTAAAAGCGTTTTCTGAGATTTTATTACTGATGACCTATCCTCTGGATCGTTATCTGATCGCAGAAGGTCACACCTGGGACCCCCACCAATCAGCTGTTTTAAGAAGGCATTGACTCTCCTGTTAATGCTGATGCCTTCGCCCTGCTCAGTTTTTTTTTTCTTCAGGCAAATTGCCCTAAGGCCCCATTCACACGACCGTATGTTCATTTCCGTATCTTATCCGCATTTTTGCGGATAAGATTCGGAACCATACGGACCCATTCATTTTTCCATAGGAGAAAAAAAAATGTGCACCATGTGCATTCCGCATCAGTATATTACGGAAGTTCTCCCGCAAAAAAAAAGGAAGCATGTACTATATTTGGCCGCAAAACACGTCCGTAGCCCCATTAAAGTCAATGGGTCCGCAAAATTACGGAACATTACAGAAGACTTTCCGTATGTCTTCCGTTCCGTTTTTATACGGACACGGAATACATACGGTCGTGTGAATGGAGCCTAAATTTCCTAAAATTTCCATAAAACTTTGTGTTACTAAGGCTGGGTTCACATCTGCCTCCTTAATTCCATCAGGGTTACAGACTGACGGAATTCACTGTGCAAAGTGTACATTTCAGCCCTTGGCTGAGCAAAAAATGCTACATGCAGCATTTTTTATCTGGCCAAAAGCGTGCACAAATACTGGTGAGTGGCTAGATCGCCAGGGCATCCTATTACAGTGAATGGAGATCCGGTGGAGTGCGGTGGTATCTGGATCTAGAAACAGTAAACTCCGACAGTCTCTTCCTCCGAAGGAACAGTCTGCCAGAGACAAAACTGCAGATGTTGAACCCAGCCTAAAAATTAAAAATTAGTCGAGATGAAAAGCTTGTAAAAATCAAATGCTATTTTGGAAGTCAAAAAAGGTACTTTTGGCCTGATTTATCAAAAATATATGAAAAATGATTTTTCTCCCTCAGAGCTCATTTTTCAATTCTAAAGCGCAGTAGCGTCCAAAACGCAGATGTGAAAGTATCCTAAGATGTGTCTCCGCATGCTCATGTAATGTGAGTTCACAATACAGCTGTTACCTCAGAGTGGGTTTGAACAAGAGCAAGCTGACCACCACTACTACATAGGCGAGGTGGCCGTAACTAGGGGCAACGGCCTGACTGATGTGTGTGGGACAATGGATATACAAATAGGCAAATCTTCTAAACGGTACATTTTATATAAATACATTCTATTAGTAATAATATTGGTATGGCTATATCTAACTATACAAACTACATTTGTGTGATGGGAATACTCCTTTAAGATTAATGTGATACCGTCCATACTGTAGATGAAAACAAATTATGCTCACCACATTGCCTCTGTTGGATGTCTAAATAACAGGTGCTAGGAGATGTCCTGAGCCTGAAACAGGTACAGTATATCCACAAGGAAAAAAATTCAAAACAAAAAATCTCTAGCACTTAACCCCTTGGGGACACAACAATTTTTCACCTTAAGCACCAGGCCATTTTTTGCAAATCTGACATATGTCATTTTATGTGGTAATAATTTTGGAACACTTTTACTTATCCAAACCATTCTAAGACAGTTTTCTTGTGGCACATTGTACTTCATGACAGTGGTAAATTTGAGTAAACATATTCCACCATATTCCAAATCCAAAATTTTTAAAATAAAATTGTAGAAAAATTCACAATTTTCAAAATCTGAATTTCTCTGCTTTTAAGGCGGATAGTGATACCTCATAAAATAATTACTTTGCATTTCCTTTATGTCTACTTTATGTTGGCATAATTTTGTAGATGTAATTTTATTTTTTAGAACGTTAGAAGGCTTAGAATTTTAGAAGCAATTCTTAATAATTTTAAGAAAATTTCCAAAACCCACTTTTTAAGGACCATTTCAGTTCTGAAGTCACTTTGTGGGGCTTACATAATAAAAACCACTAATAAATGAACACATTTTACAAACTACTCCCCTTAAGTGATTCAATGCTGATTTTAGATGTTCTAGAAGAATTAAAGGAAAATGCAAATGAAATTTGGCAGATTTTTAATTTTGATCCATTTTTTCCTGTAACACATCAAGGGTTAACAGACAAACAAACTCAATATATATTACCCTGATTCTGAAGTTTACAGAAACTCCCTACATATGGTGGTAAACTGCTGTAAGGGCACACAGCAGGGCTCAAAAGGAAAGGAGCACCATATGGTTTTTTGACACTATGTCACATTTGAAGCACCCTTATAGTAGAAACCCCCCAAAAATGACCCCATTTTCGAAACTACATAGGATTTTTTTATCGCTCAATATTGCGCTTTTTGTGAGGCCAAACATGGCTTTTCTGGCACAGTTTTTAGTTTTAGTTTTTTACAATGTTCACCTGACAAGTTAGATCTTGTGCTATTTTTATATAGCAAGTTGTTTGGATGCAATGATATCAAATATTTGTTTCAGTATTATATAACAAAGCATTTTTGAACAAAAATCATGTTTTTGTGTCTCTGTTTTCTGAACGCCATATTTTTATTTTTCTGCTGATCGTCTTGTGTAGGGGCTCATGTTTTGCAGGAAGAGTTGACAATTTTATTGGTACCATTTTATGGTATATATGATTGTTTGATCATTCAATATTACACTTTATGGGGCAAGGTGACCAAAAAATTTGAACATTTTTTTTTTTTACAGCATTCATCTTAGGGAGCAGATCTTGTAATATTTTTATAGAGCATGTGGTTACAGATGTGGCGATACCTTATATGTCTTATTTTTAAAGTTTATTTCAGTTTTACACAATTAAAGCTTTTTTGAAAGAAAAAACGTCATGTTTTGTATCTCCATTTTCTGAAAGCAGTTTTTTCAGGCGATTGTCTTATATATGGGCTCATTTTTAGCAGGATGAGGTGACAGTTTGATTGGTACTATTTTGGGGTGCATAAAGCTTTTTGATTGCTTGGTATTACTCTTTTTGTGATGTAAGGTGATAAAAATGGCCTTTTGGCATAATTTTTATTTCATTTTTTCCAGCCTTTATCTGAGGGGGATGGGTATGTAATATTTTTATAGAACAGTTCATTACGGACATGTTAATACCTAATATGTCTACTTTTTATTAACTTATTTTAGTTTTATACAATAAAAAACCTTTTTGAAAGACCAAAAATCATGTTTTTGTGTCTCCATTTTCTGAAAGCTATATATTTTTTTCAGATTATTGTCTTATGTAGGGGCTCTTTTTTTGCGGGTTGAGATGATAGTTTGATTGGTACTATTTTGGGGTAATACGACTTTTTGATGGTTTTGAATTACACTTTCTGCAATCTAAAGTGACCAAAAATTTTAGCACATTTTTTATTTTTTTTTGTACAGTGCTCATCTGACAGGGTGGATTATATGATATATTTATAGAGCTGAGCGTTACGGATGCAAAGACACATAATATGTCTTTTTTTTTCTATTTTTTTTTAAAACTTTATATGTGTTTATTATGGGAAATTATAGTGTTTTGTGTTTTTTTTTTTACTTAAAACTTTATTTTTTTTATTATGTAAAACATTTTTATTTTATTTTATATTTTTGGCCCACTGTGGGACTTCAACTTTTGGGGGTCTGATCCCCTCTGCAATCCAATAAAATACATGTGTATTGTAATGCATTGCCTGTCAGTGTATTACCAGTGTAATACACTGACAGTTGCCTAAGCGACTCAGCCTTGGGGGCTGAATCTCCTAGGCTTCCAAAGAAAGCAAGCCCCGATGTCTGTGTTAGTGTTAGTGACTGCCGGGCCCCCGCATTGATTGTGTACATGTCAAAGGTTGCCAAGTCACTGGTGACCATGACTTACTAGTGTTGGGTTTCCAAAGAGTTAAAAATTAGACCTATGCATTTCAGACATAGTATGACTTTTCATTAATCATGCTAGTGCCTGAGACTTTTTGCTTTGAATTGGTTCATAAAAGTTAATGTGATGCTCACATGAACAAAGGCTTATCTGTCCCCAGCTCAATTTTCCAGAAGAGAATTTGAGTAGTGTAAAAATCAGAACTTACTGCACCAAAAAGACTGTATAGAAGATTCTAGGAGGCTATGTGGACATTTATACACCTCACATCTGTTAATTATTAGACATGAAGGATTTGGGGGAGGGGGTCCTGAGTGATATCCATGCTGAATAAGAGGAAGGAGGATATCATGAGGGAAGAATTATATGGTTTATGTGTAGTTTTTTCTTTTTTATTATTTCTTTATATAAATTGATATAAGCATCTTTTCATAGAGCCAAAAAAGTACAGCTCACCTGCTAACTCCTCTGGGATGTATAGAATGTCTGTGGACCCAGTGAAATGAAAGAAATTAGTATATTCCATCATCTAATTTCCAGATATATCCAGTCTTTATTTCATCCAGAAAAAAACAATCCAATCAGCAAAAGATACAGTACACAGCCTACATGATTTGGGTGTATAGCGCACCCTTACTCATGGATACTGTAATCACGAATACTTGAACTGCTTTGAGCCATGAGTCGAACCAAACACAACCGTTGAAGTCTAGGGGGTGAGGAAAAAACACCAACACAAAATGACTGGCATTCGGGTTATGTCAGTGTTTCACAGACCATTGGTAGAATATGCTCCAGAGATTTATTTTCAGCTGAGCAGTGTCTGTGGAACATGGATGACGCATGGAGGGCAAAAAACAAGCTTATCTTGATGGATGAAACACAGTTGTCAAACAGAAATGGAAATATGAATGAGGCCTAAGTATCATAGTGATAGTATCACTCTTTGGTCACATTGGGTCACATTAAGGTAAATATGGCATTAAAAAGTGGTTAGAAAAAAGAGTGCATATGATATGAAACAGAGCAGAAAAAAGTGAATGATGACATCTCAGTTGATATCTATTTTTTTTTATATATTCATGTACATACATTTTTGTGCAATCTGCCAGCTATATAGTAATGTGTGACATTTGGCAACAATTGGTGCAACTT
The DNA here is from genome assembly GCA_900303285.1 of Rhinella marina. Classification (NCBI taxonomy): domain Eukaryota; kingdom Metazoa; phylum Chordata; class Amphibia; order Anura; family Bufonidae; genus Rhinella; species Rhinella marina. Next base: position 30,550 of record ONZH01022102.1, on the reverse strand, counting down.
CACTAAATTTCAGGTTTCAGTTTTCATTTGTAAAGTGTTTTCCTCAATAAGCTATTGTGAATGTGCCCCAATGTATTTTACGTGATAGCTATTCCTAGATAAAATGGATGCATGCGTATTATGGCATGTGATTCATCTTTCACTTCTTAACCATACATTTTCATTAGCTTCTTCCACTTTTCACTTATTTTAAATATCTGACCTCACAATACATCTTCTATGACTCTGCATGCCTACACCACCTCAGTTTATAGCATGCCTTTTGAATGTAAAAAAAGAGTAACTGATCAGATAAGCTATGAGATGGAGGCGAACGCACTGAGGCAACACATGTAATTTCATAAGGTTACTAGACCATAAATGGAAACCATCAAGGCGAGTCATATGATCAAGCAGTGAGGAAGCACCAGAAAACTTGCATAATTGTAAGTAGGATGAAAGTTTAATATGAACTTTGAACATTTCACAGGTTTGCTCTTAGCTTCTAGTTGGGAGTGATTCCATAAAGAAGGTTATATGCATCATTGCTTGCATACAGCTTTTCTAGATATTTTTTCCTGCATGACCCAGTAAACCAGTTCAGATGTAAATGTTGCAAACAAGGAGACTTAAAGGGGTTGGTCCCTTTCTGGCTACACTTGATTAATGACCACATGGCAATTACTAATGTAGACTTTGTTGGCATTCTGCACCATTTTTATATTTCATAAGGTTTGCTTCTCTTTGTAAAAATCTTTTGTGCTGTCCACAAAATGGCCACTGATGGAGGGTCATGTGACCAGCCAAATCACTCCATCTCCTCCATTAAAATACTCTGCACTTACACTTTTAGGAGTTTAGTGCAGGTACAGTGTTTTTGAATGGAGGAGACTGAGTGATGTCACATGACCCTCTATCAGCAGGTATTTTATGGACAACAGGGCTTCTATGTCCATCCATGGTCATGTGCACCACTGGAGCTATTCACTAGCCTCAAGGATGTTGTGTCTCAGAGCAGCTAGTGACCACTGAGCCGCTGCTGTCATGTTCTGCTCAGGGATATGCCACCACTGAGGCCTATCTAGCCTAGATAATCTAGGTGTCATCTTTCCTGACATCTGGCTGTTGTTTTGTCTTTGTCTAGCATCCATATTTTATTTCTAAAGTAAGTTAACATTTGCATAAGTAGATTCCCTATCTAAAGAGCATCAGCAAGAAAACATGTTTTGGGAAGAATAGAATTCTATTATTGTAGTCTTTAATCAAGAATAATGATTGTAAATCTCTAGGCATCCATTTCTTCATGATAGACAAGGAAGCTGACAAATGTACTTTTAATGGTCCTTGCTGGTGCCATACTACCGGGGCCTCATTAGAAGACATTTTTGTACATCATTTTCCCCTAGCGAATGTCACTTTACATTATTTCTTAAAAAAGGTGGCTGTTGAAGATAATTAAGGAGAAGCATATCCTGTTTTGTAGCTGTAGTGAAATCAGACACTAGAGAGTATGTCCTAACAGGCATCAAAAATTTACATTGTCACAGATGAATGTGGATGATGAATATATGCAGCTGTTTTTACAGTGAAGAATTGCTTATTTGGTGCCTGTTGTTGTGCTTTAATTATTTCTATGTAATCATTTAAAATATTTACTATTCTAAATGAAACTTGGCTCCCATCCATAAAGTCCTACCATGCCTCCTGATACGCACCAGTAATTAATGGTAATAGATGCAGAGCGAAATAGTGTGATTTAAAATGTAAGAATTAGAGATGAGCCAGCATACTCGTCCGAGCTTGGTGCTCGTTCGAGTATTAGGGTACTCGTAACTGCTCGATGCTCGGACGAGTATCTCGCCATGCTCGAGGAAATGGCAACTTCCGCATCGTGCTTTTTTGGCGCCTATAAACTCAGCCAATCACAAGCCAGGAGACTCTGCGGTACACCCAGCATCACGTGGGGCCCTTACATGTCGATAGCAGGGGTTGGCTGGCCTGATCAGGTGACCCTGGAATATTGTAGTGACTGCCCGCGGTGCTCGGCTCAGATGCTGTCTGGATGTCGTTAGAGATAGAGCTGCTGCATTTCAGGGAGAGTGTTAGGGCCTGCATTTAGTTCTCTGTTAGGCAGGAATTAACCACAAAGAACCCAACAGCCCTTCTAAGGGCTACAAGAAATTGTTTTTTGTCTCCTGGCTTGGCTGGCTGGCACTAGTAGTGCAGCTATCGCCATATATAACCCCCTTTTTTTTAATTGTTATATCTCAGTGATACAAATCCATTGCACACAACAGTGTGGAACCATTCTGTGTGTCACAGTTATGTACACTCACTATTTTCTGTCCAGGTGACACTGTCTGTACGTCACTTAATCCAACCAGGTCTTTTGCTCTCACGTATATAGCTTGATCACAAAAATCTCTGTGCGACATTTGTCTGGGTGGCAGTCAAAATAGCCACCATTAACAGGGTGTGAGTTAGGTCTATGATAGTTTCTGCACGTCACGTTCCAAAAAAAACAAAACTACAAAAAAATATATAAAAAAAATATATAAAAAAATAGTTTTTTTGTTGTTTTAGCTCAGTGATACAAATCCATTTCACACAGCAGTGTGGAACCATTCTGTGTGTCACAGTTCAGCTGTCCACTCACTCCAATCCGTATTTTCTGTCCAGGTGACACTTTCTGTACGTCACGTAATCCAACCGGGTCTTTTGCTCTCACGTATATAGCTTGATCACAAAAATCTCTGTGCGACATTTGTCTGGGTCGCAGTCAAAATAGCCACCATTAACAGGGTGTGAATTAGGTCTATGATAGTTTCTGCACGTCACGTTCCAAAAAAAACAAAACTACAAAAAAATATAAAAAAAATATATTAAAAAAATAGTTTTTTTGTTGTTTTAGCTCAGTGATACAAATCCATTTCACACAGCAGTGTGGAACCATTCTGTGTGTCACAGTTCAGCTGTCCACTCACTCCAATTCGTATTTTCTGTCCAGGTGACACTTTCTTTGCGGCACTTAATTAAACCAGACTGAACAAGTTTGTGGGTTTCAGTACAGCAGGCCCATTTATTTTTTATTTTTTATATAATACACTTATATACAGAAAATGTTGAACCCCAGGGCTAAGGGTCGAGGACGAGGGCGTGGGCATTCAATTACTGAAGGGGGCAGAGGCCGTGGTCCTGGGCAGGGTGAGACAGTACCTGCTGATGAGGGAGCTGTGGAACGCCGCAGAGCTACACTCCCTAGCTTCATGTCTCAACTTACAGGGACACGTGGTAGAGGACTGTTGAAACCACAACAGTGCGAACAGCTGATCTCGTGGATTGCGGACAATGCTTCAAGTAATTTGTCCACCAGTCAGTCTTCCACGCAGTCCACCCACATTACCCAAGGGAGCACTCCTCTGGCTCCTCCGCCTTAACCTCCTATCCCCCAGTCTGCCCCCTCCCAGGAAAATTTGGAATGCGATCCGACATACTCTCAGGAACTGTTTTCTGGACCCTTCCCAGAGTCACAAACCACTTCTCAGGTTGCTGCTGACCTCGTTCCCGATGCCCAAGTTTTCCAACTGTCGCAGTCTGTGGGTGATGATGATGATGACAATGTTGAGTTAGTGGAAGAAGTTTGTAAAGAGGTGTCGGACGATGAGGAGACATGGTTGTCAGACAGTGGTGAAGTTGTTGTCAGGGCAGGAAGTCCGAGGGGGGAGCAGACTGAGGAATCGGAGGATGACGAGGTGACTGACCCAAGCTGGGTTGATATGCCGAGTGAAGACAGTGCTTCTGAGGCGGAGGCGAGTGCTGCACCAGAACAGGTTGTAAGAGGCAGTGGTGTGGCCAGAGGGAGAAGCAGGGCCAGAGCTGGTGCATCAGCAGCAACTGTTTCACGTAGTGAAGCTCCCGTGGCGAGGCCAAGATGTTCGCAAGTCTGGAGGTTCTTTAAAGTAAGTGAGGATGACCGACGGACTGTGGTGTGCAACCTGTGCCACACCAGAATCAGCAGCGGTGCCACCACTACTAGCCTAACCACCACCAGCATGCGCAGGCATATAAGTGCTAAACACCCCACTCAATGGAACCAAGGCCGTTCACCACCTCCTGCGGGTCACACCACTGCTCCTTCCCCTGTATCACTCACTGCCTCTTCTAGTCAATCCCCTCCGTCACTTGCTGCCTCTGCTAGTCAACCCCCTGCGTCACTCGCTGCCTCTGCTAGTCAACCCCCTACCCAGGACCCCGGAATGAGCGCCTCCCGCCGGAAAACCACACCTTCGCCTCCACGATCCTCCACAGTGTCCACCAATGTGTCCCAGCGCAGTGTTCAGCTGTCTTTACAGCAGACGATAGAGCGCAAGAGGAAATACAGTTCCACCCACCCACATGCCCAAGCCCTCAACGTCCACATCTCCTAATTGCTTAGCCTGGAGATGCTGCCCTATAGGCTGGTATAGACCGAGGCCTTTTGCAATTTCATGGCGGTGGATGCCCCTCGGTATTCGGTCCCCAGCCGCCACTATTTTTCTCGATGTGCCGTCCCAGCCCTACTCCAGCACGTGTCACAGAACATCATCCATGCCCTGACCAACGCTGTTTCTGAGAAGGTCCACCTAACCACGGACACGTGGACAAGTGCTGCTGGGCAGGGACACTATATCTCACTGACGGCACATTGGGTTAAATTGGTGGAGGCTGGGACCGAGAATAACCCTGGGGCCGCTCATGTACTGCCCACACCAAGGATTGCGGGACCTACCTCGGTCACGGTCTCTCAGACGTACAATGCCTCCCCCTCCTCCACCGAATTACCATCTGTGGGCATGGCGCCTTCAGTCGGTAGCTCTAGGCTCAGCAGCAGTGCCGTGGGTAAGCGCCAGCAGGCGGTGCTCAAACTGCTGAGCTTAGGTGACAAAAGGCACACCGCCCAAGAGCTGTTACAGGGCATCACGGCGCAGACCGATGTGTGGCTGGCACCGCTGAACCTCAAGCCAGGCATGGTTGTGTGTGACAATGGGCGTAACCTGGTGGCGGCTCTGCAACTCGGCAGACTGACACATGTGCCATGCCTGGCCCACGTGTTCAATCTCATAGTTCAGCGGTTCCTCAAGACATACCCCAATCTGTCTGATTTGCTCACCAAGGTGCGCCGCATCTGTGCGCATTTCCGCAAATCGACCACAGATGCTGCCACTCTCAGGGCAGCGCAGCGCCGTCTACAACTGCCCGTTCACCTACTGTTGTGCGACGTGCCCATGAGATGGAATTCCACATTAACATGTTATCCAGAGTTTACCAGCAGCGCAGAGCGATTGTAGACTGCCAGATGTCAACTTCCACCAGAACTGGTAGTCAGGTCACTCAGATTCCTCAAGTCTACAATGAGGAGTGGACGTGGATGTCTGATATCTGCCAGGTGTTGAGCAACTTTGAGGAGTCAACACAGATGGTCAGTGGCGATGCCGCCATTATCAGCCTCACCATCCCTCTGCTTTCCTGTTGAAAAACTCACTGCTCAGCATCAAGTCGGATGCTTTGCACTTGTCACAAGAGACGGTGGAGGAAGATACGTCGCTTGATAGCCAGAGCACCCTGTTTCTCAGCGCATATCGGAGGAGGGGGATGAGGATGAGGAGGAAGAGGAGGAGAATGTCGGTGAGACAGTAGAGGGTACCAGTGCTCAGTCCTTAACTCTTGAGCATGTATGGGCTGCAGAGGAGGACTTGGAGGAGGAGGAAATGGAGAGTCAGGCCAGTGAGGAGAGGGAATTCTTGCGTGTTGGGACTCTGACGCACATGGCAGACTTCATGTTAGGCTGCTTATCCCGTGACTCTCGCGTTAGAAGAATTTTTTCAAACACCGATTACTGGGTGTTCACTCTCCTGGACCCACGGTACAAGCAGAACCTTTCCACACTCATCCCTGCAGAGGAAAGGAGTATGAGAGTGAATAGATATCAACAGGCCCTGGTGCACAAGCTGAAACAATTCTTCCCATCTGACGCCGCTAGCTGCAGAGGGCATGGTTCTGTGGGCCAAGTAGCGGGGGAGAGGAGGCGAGCAGGCAGCTTGTCCAGCACTGGCAGGGGAACGCTCTCCAAGGCCTTTGCCAGTTTTATGTCACCCCAGCAAGACACTGTCACCTGTCCCCAATCTAGGCAGAGTAGGGGGGAGCTGTACAGAAAGATGGTGAGGGAGTACCTAGCTGACCATACCAACGTCCGTATCCATCACTCTGCTCCATAAAACTACTGGGTTTCAAAGCTGGACACGTGGCCTGAACTGGCGCTGTACGCCTTGGAGGTGCTGGCCTGCCCTGCCGCTAGCGTGCTGTCAGAGCGGGTATTCAGTGCAGCTGGTGGCGTCATCACCGATAAGCGTACACGCCTGTCATCTGACAGCGCTGACAGGCTGACGCTTATAAAAATGAACAAAGCCTGGATTTCACCAGAATTCAAATCTCCTCCGGGGGAAAGCAGCTAAAGATTAACATTACTTATGTATCCGATTCCTCTTCTCTACTCCTCCTACTCCTCCTCCTCCATGTTGTCTTTGCCTAACGCTGACTAAAAAAACGCCATTTTTTAGAGGTCCAACTGGCACTCTTTTACCACAATTTTTCAGGAGGGCCCCCTACAGGCCCTCTCTTCAAACAATTTTTCCGGAGGTCCACCTACAGGCCCTCTCTCGAAAAATTTTTCCGGAGGTCCACCTACAGGCCCTCTCTCCAAACAATTTTTCCGGAGGTCCACCTACTCTCTCCAAACAATTTTTCCGAAGGTCCACCTACACGCCCTCTCTCCAAACAATTTTTCCGAAGGTCCACCTACAGGCCCTCTCTCCAAACAATTTTTCCGGAGGTCCACCTACAGGCCCTCTCTCCAAACAATTTTTCCGGAGGTCCACCTACAGGCCCTCTCTCTAGTCCCAGTTTCCAGTTTTATTTGCGCAAACTGCGTACATTTTTTTTGGGATAGGTGTGAAAAATAATATTACCTGCGTATCTATATTGCCCAACATTGAGTATGGTAGCAACAAGAAGACCAAACACATGCTGCCCACAGGGTTCTGCAAATTCCTGGTCCACAATGTCAAGGAGCTCGAGGTTCTGTTGATGAGCAACAAGTCCTTCTGTGCAGAAATCGCCCACAACGTCTCCTCAAAGAACCTAAAGACCATTGTGGAGAGAGCGGCACAGCTCGCCATCAAAGTGACGAACCCCAACGCCAGACTGCGCAGCGAAGATAACGAATAAATATCTCTGTGGTTATTTGTGCTAAATAAAAGTTAAATAAACACAAAAAAAAAATTGATCTGTTCCTGTGCCTGATCCACCCAAGTTGAATCTGTCCCATCATAAGAAAGTCCCCCCAAGGAGTCCCCACTGTAACTTGCTTCCCATACAACTAACTCACCCCCCAACACCTGTGTCTCGCCATTGTCCACCACCTCCTCAGACAACACTGGTAAATCCCCACTGTCAGCACACTGAGACTGCAAAAGGTCTTGCGAATTTGGGCAGAGAATGTTCTGGGGTAGCACATCAGAGAAGGGGTGACTATGGGGTTCCAGGGAGTACGTGACCACATGCAATCTCCATCCAAAAAGTCATACTGAGGCTCACCACCATGCTTTACACTGCAATCTTATTGAAAGACAGACAATCAGGGGTTAACTGCCGGGTTTCGGGGAGCATTTTTAAGTGGGTCACCATTACCGTGTCCCTGAAAATTGCCTTGGGTCATCGCCAGACTATTTTTATGAAAGGCCATGGGGTTCTATACACACAGTGCTGATTGAAGCCCATCAGCCTTTCTAAACACAATTGAATCTGTCCCATCATGAGAAAGTCCCCCCAAGGAGTCCACAATGTAACTTTCTTCACTTTCAACTACCTCGCCCCCCGACACCTGTGTCTTGCCATTGTCCACCACCTCCTCAAACAACACTGGTAAATCCCCACTGTCAGCACACTGAGACTGCAAAAGGTCTTTCGAATTGGGGCAGAGAATGTTCTGGGGTAGCACATCAGAGAAGGGGTGACTATGGAGTTCCAGGGAGTACGTGACCACATGCAATCTCCATCTAAAAAGTCATGCCACACTTGATCGAGCTCATAATTGACAATTGTACCGGTTGATGCTAAATTTTTAAGTTGGGGTCCTGCGTCGTCATTCTAACTACATCTGGCTGTTGTCACCACCACACACGCTAGCTGAGGGGGCACTCATCTGGCTCTTCCAGCTCAACCTCCTTCCCCCCAGCCTGCCCCCCCACCTACAGGCCCTCTCTCCAAACAATTTACGTCTTTTTCCTATCTTTCTCTCTCTCCAAACTATTTTTCAGGATAGCTGCCATATACGGTATTAAACTGAGTAGTATACATAGAACACATACCACACTTGATCTATACTGAACGTCACTTTTAAAAATACGTCATTTTCCTCTCTTTCTCTTATTTGTCTGGGTTGCAATTAAGCAGACCAAGTCTGCCCAATCTAATAGTTTCCGTGTAATTGCTCCATACAGAACGTCTTTTTCCTCTCTTTCTCTCTTTCCAAACTATTTTTCCGGAAAGGTGCCATATACGGTATTAAACTCAGAAGAATACATACCGTACCGGTTGATGCTACAGTTTTTCCAAATCCATCTGGCTGTTGTCACCACAACACACGCTAGCCCAGGGGGCACTCATCTGGCTCTTCCAGCTCAACCTCCTTCCCCCCAGCCTGCCCCCCACCTACAGGCCCTCTCTCCAAACAATTTACCCGGATAGGGGACGTATTAGATATTATACTGATTTTTGTTTGTTCCTCTTTTAATTGCCTCCTGACCTGTGATAGGCAGAGCATGGACACGTCCCCTTAGCTGCAGTAGAAAAGACACTCCCCTGGCCAGAGCAAGCTCTTTTTCCTTTTTCGTGTTCGAAAAATCCATGAAATATACGGTCCCAAGATAGGGGACGTATATGATTTTAAACTGAGAAGAATCTATACCACACATGCCCCACTAGGAGAATTTGGGGTAATGGTGGGATTAGGCAGCCTCAGAGGCATCCATGCATGCTGCCCCTGCTGTTTCCTGTCAATTTCCGTGGTGTTTTCATAATTTTCTGAGGTTTCCAGGTTTTCACCCAGCCTTCCCTAGGCAGAGCCTTGGTCCCCTGCAAAAATGCTCGAGTCTCCCATTGACTTCAATGGGGTTCGTTACTCGAAACGAGCACCCGAGCATCGGGAAAAGTTCGACTCGAATAACGAGCACCCGAGCATTTTAGTGCTCGCTCATCTCTAGTAAGAATATATTAGACATCATTTCAAACAATGACATTTATGCATGAAGATGTAATTCTGCTGTAAAGCTGAAGCACTAAACATTTCATTGTGAGGGTCATTTCAGGCAGATGAAATATAGGTCTGCAGTCTAGATGATACTGCCAGGTTTTTAGTATCTTGAATAATATGCTTGATATTCCAGATTAGACTACCAAAGAACCAATCTATTCTCCAGTGAACACAGTCTAACACAATAAAAGGCCATATACACCTATCTCCCTTACAAGTCACAAGCAACCTATTCTTATTAACAATATATGAATATACAATTAAAATAATGGGTAATATAGAGCAAAGTGAAGCATTCAAAGCCGAATTTGGACCAAAGTTTAGGAAAGCTTTGATTTTTAAAGAATCCGAATTTCCTCACACTTTATGGTAACAAATAATTTTTCACAAAATGGCAGCTACGTGTTACAAAGTGAAAGTAAGACAATCAGGAACACGAGAATACCCATAATGCCGTACAGCCAGCCAATCTGCAGATAACCATCCCCTGTGATGTCACATCCCTATAAAACCCTCATCCCATGCGACCTCCGCCATTGTCCTGTGAGTTTAGCATAGGCAGTGACGTGGCAAGTGCTTATGCGCTAGGGAGAATGTTGCTGAAAAATGATTAACAGATGAATATTGGAGAAGGAGAAAGCAGTGTCAGGGCTCATGCACAGGAACGTGTGCCGCCCGTGCTGCGGGCCACAAACTGCGATCCGCAATGCACGAGCACTGACCGTGGGGCCAACGCATGCGGATCACGGACCCATTCACTTGAATGGGGTCCGCGATCCGCATTCGAGGGTACGCACCGCAAAAAAGTAGTGCTTGCGCTACTTTTTTTACGGTGCGGAGGCACGGCCAGAAACACCACGGAAGCACACTGTAGTGCTTCTGTGGTGTTCCGATCCTTTCCTCCGCTCCGCATCTCCCAGATTGCAGACCCATTGAAGTGAATGGGTCCACGATCCATGATGCGGGCTGCACACGACAGGTGCCCATGTATTGCGGATCCGGCGTATGCGGGCCGCAATATGGGCACGGCCAGACTACGGCCGTGTGCATGAGCCCTTATTGTGTGCCTCCTGGGATACTGATCAAGATGGATCTGGCATGAAACACAATGTAAGTCAAAGGTGCTGGATCCATTTTCTCGGAAACAAAAGAAAACATCTTGGTCATTTAAGAGATACAGTAATACAACCAAATCTGTTAATAAAGGATGCAGCCGGTTATATTATCCTAACAGAAGCGTTTTGCTAATCCCTACTGGATCCAGCAAAAACGCGTATGTCAAAGTAGCCTAAGATGGAAGCCTTTTTTATTCAGGTGCCAGCGTGCCAACCAATACCGTCCAGTCTGCAGTCCTAGGGGGGGTCAGGTCTTAATGATCACCATCCTCATCTTTTTCCAGCTTTACTGCTTCCAAATCATCCTTTAAAGTCTCCATTTCCTAAACAAATTCAGCAAGTCAGCAGGGATGTTGATGGAACAGAGCTGGATGTTCCTGATATATTTTCTCATCAATATTAGATGATGTGGAAAAGGAGGGAAAGCAGATGGCAGAATGGCTTCCACCTATATGGCAGGAGAGCGTTGGGGTTGGAGAAGTGGTTATAGCAAAGGTGATTAATATTCACTGTTTACTGTCAAATAACCTGCAGCAGATTGCAGGTAAGAACAGTAATAATAGGCATATTATCCCCCCTACTTAAACAGCCAAACCGCATATGAGCAACAACCCCTGTTTAAAGGTGCAGTGCAGCCATTAACTATGCAGAAGGACTATACAGTGCAGTGTTCATTATTACATAAAAGGCAGCTGCGGGCTAATTGGCGATACAGTTCTTCACCACTACATGGCCGCAGCCTTCTCCGGTTTGACATTTTACAATTAGTGCATGTCAGAAATTTTAATAAAGAGTAGAGATAAACAAATCTATTCGCCGCTTCATAGATTCATATTGAATCCTCCACTTTTCCTACTCCGAAGCAAATCCGGATTTTGTCAGATTTGCTTTGTATTATTTGCAAATCGTAAGCAACGTACGCATTCATCTGGCCCCCTCCCCCAGCCCCCTGAAGCAGGAAAATGACGAGAGCGCCAAGAGCGGGAAAGTAAAGATACACCCCTCTTAGAAGCGGGAAAAACCAGCCGGCCCACCGGGAACTAACTATTTGCACGTATAGGGAGTGAAGACTCTTCCCTCATTACTCCGCCCTCCTCTCCAGTTCAAGCCAGTGGTGAAGAAGATCCAGAGTCAGACCACAGCAAACAGCATGGTGAAAGAACTGCGACCCAAGTGGGGAGAGATGGTCTTTGGGGACGAGTACCCCGAACCACCGCCTGCTCCAGGGATCAGAGCGGCACAATTGTGCAAGAGAGTCTTACCGGCACCTGACTCCATATTCGCCTTGCCGGGTGGTGCGGGTGGTGCGGCTGGTGCGGCGGAGGCCACCCAGGAGGAGAACAACAAGAACAACACCTTCCATTCGGCAGAACCCGACTGTGCAAGCATCGGTGACAGCCCACGCCCAGACCCTATGGGACTACAAGAATGCAGTGGAGGACTGGGTCATCCAAGTACTGGACCATCCGAGGCTGGGAGACCCTACACTGGAGCGGCGAAAGGGAACCGTCCTGTGGTTTTCAGTGGAGCGAGGCGCTGGCTTTCTGGCGGATGACAAGGACGGCAAGGAGTACTTTGTGGGCCGCAGGTCAGTGAAACGGCCGTACCTGCCTCAAACATGTCACAGCCAATATGTGCAGAACAGGTGGAATATACCACCATGGCATTCCTGAAAGGTCCCATTGCTACCAGGGTTACCTTACTGTCTAAGCCCATGGTACCTGCATCAGCACCAGAAGTTTGGCCAGAGGAACCACCAGTCGAAGTACGGAATGCTCTGCCTTCAGGAGTCACCAGATGGCACCCTCTGTTTCAGGGAGAAGCCACAACCAGAGCCTCTTATCCCTGGACTGCCAGTGCCACCACCATCACAGTCCTTTCAGCTGGGTCAGCTGACATCTTCATCGTTTACGTTCCAGTCCACGGTAATCCACCAGTACCAACTACCCCGGAAAATGAAGCCAGCAGCAGCTAGGGGAGCTGGGGCTTCTTCCCTGGATGCAACCTTGCCTCAACCGCTGCAGCCAGAAGTCCTTACCCCTGCTGTCCCAGCAGGAGAATCCGGAAACGTAAAGGCGCAAGTGGTTGCAGCGCTCACCAGCATGACCACCACCCGCACCCGGTCAAGTCTGACTTCTGGAAGAAGAGGGCAGTGGAGTTCCACCACGGCAGCGAGCTTGACCTACAGGAGGCAGGAGCATACTCTGACGTCATTCAGCAGTAGCTCAAGCGCGGAGGACTTCAGGTCCCTCATCTGAGGAAACCTTCTACTGGCTGAGTGATTTAAAGGACCCCTCTGGAGGACCTATGGGAGCCACAATATGGACTGCACCTGACAGGTGAGAGCTAGTTGGCACTTGTTTTGTTTAGTTTGTATTGCCCCCTCTTTGACTATCACTCAGATGTACATGGCTTGTCAGGACCCCACCCCATTCTGCAGAAAATTTGCAGTTGCGCCTAAGCGCCCCTATTTTCCTCCCCCCTCCCCCTTCTCAGGTTATTTGGGAGCCCCCTTTGCAAAGAGGGTCTCTATTTGCTGCTATTTTATATTATCCATGTAGATAAGAGCCGGAACCAGGAAGTCTAAAGAAGCAGGAAGTTTATTGGAATTGGAACAATGACAGCGGGAGATCAGTGAAGGTAAGCAATTTTTTGCCTTTTAAGCATTTTTTTTAAACCTGCCAGGAATATTTCTTTAACCCTTTGATAAATAAGTAGCTGCCCTGTGATTAAGCACATTTACATGAGTGTATATTTCCACAGATTGATTTTTTTTTAGGGAAATAATTTCATTTTCACTTACCATAACTTCCGAGAATCTCATACACCACAGTCTACTAAGAACAAAAAATTTTCTGAAACCTACTTAAATCTTCTTTATTTAATTTAATAAAGTACAAAGACTCTGTCATGATTGTATTGGGTTTCTCTTTTTTTCCCTTTATATTTCACAGAGTAGCTATACCCATAAAAGTCTTTCCTAATCAACAACCTATTCTTTGAAATTCAAAAGACAGGCTCCACACTAATAATGACTGTTTTATTGATTTAAGTCTTCCCCATTATAGCTCAGGATAATTAGCCATTTGACAGTTTAGCAGAGAAAGCACGTATATTAATATTTTCACAAGACTTGATTACAACCAGGGTTGATTTGAAACCGATATTGTAGAAAGAATGTAACATAAAATGAGGGAATGTGTTATACGAAAAATGTTATTTTCCTAACTACTGAGCAGCTATTATTCTACCGAATGATAAAAGTCAATATAAGGAACCTGATAGAATGGATTACATGCATTATTAAAATCATGAATCTGTCTCTAATTTTTTCCTAATGTTTGATCAGCTGCCCATATAAATATGACCTTTTTGTATTATATCTATGCACATAAAGAAATAATCAATAATAGGATATTACTATAGTTCTCAACATTTTAAAGTTATATGCAGGGCCTGCTCTTCACTCATTGCTATGTGAGTTCTGAAAATAACTGAGCGAGCTTGCTTGGCTATTTTTGGAAGTCCGATAGCGGTTAAGGGTCAGTGCGCTGCTCAACCGTGGCGACCTCTCCATTCACTTCTATCGGACTGCTGGAAATGGCAGCAACAACGCTCGGTTATTTTTGGAAATCCCATAGCAGTTAATGGAGGATAGGTGCACATTCATAGCTGTTGTCTGTTCCCTTTGAGGTTCCTGTTCTGCAGATAGGAGCAGCTCCTAGATGTAAGACTTGCATCTATCTGAAATTGATGCCATATCCTAGCAATATTCCATCAATGTCTTAGATCGGAATACTTCTTTAATGTGTTAAATGAGCTCCGACTGGCATGAAGTATCGCTGAACACCTTAGTAAATTATTGCACTTCTACCACAATCATGTATATCATGACAAAGCAACCCCTCTACTCCGACCTTCTCTATGTCCTGTGATAAGGAGTGTGTGAAACCCACATACACTTACAGTAGAGATGAGCTAATTTCTCATAAAAATAGAGAAACACCCCTCTGCAAAATAGATATGCAAACTAGTTCTCATTAACCGTATGTGTAAAGAGTACTATAGCCCAGGCAATGCTTATTTGCATATATTTCCCAGAAACTTAAACCTATGCAAAATACCTTTCTTTCTAAAAGGAAAAGAAAGCTAAGCCCCTTAGATGCCAGCAGATTTGCATATATTTTCCCAGAAACCCAGAGGAGCACCGACTAGACTACAATACTCCTTGGCACTCTCCATAAGGAAAAATAGTACCCCCATTACCCCAACCAAGGCCTCTCAGGTATCTAAGCTAATTCTCTCTGCTCAGCTTTGAGGGGGGAAAAAAAGTTTTTTTTTTTGCTTCTTTAAGACATTCAGTTTTATTTTCCTTTTGAAAGGAAGAAGATTGGCTTGCTTTTTTTTTCATTTGGAAGAGGACTTTGTCTTTTTGCCAAAAAAATTATCTCTCTTGAACCTCAATTAGTTTGGGTTTGTTTGAATCCAAGCTTTTTGAAAAATCTAGGATGAATTCTGAATTGATTTGCTCATCTCTATCTTATAGCGCTGATTGTGGTGAGCTTTTGCCTTGAACAATCAAGCAAACATTCTTGTGGCCTAACATGGAGATCTCTTGCTTTGAGATTTATCGGTAGATGTTTGGCCAATGATTAAAAACTTTGTCAGCATTGTCCTTGGTTGTACTTAGGAAAAAAAGACAGGAAAAATATGTAGGGCTATTTTTTTTTATCTAAAATAGCATTAAGAAGGTGTTTTTTCAAAGTCCATATAGTGCCGTAGATAGCAAAACAGTGATCTAATTGATACACTAGAAACTGTCTATACACGAAAGAGAAAATCAATTTTGCATACCCGAGGACAGTTTCTTAGTATAACTGGTTGAATCAAAAGTTAGACAACATCAAGGATTTCCCATAGCAAAGGTAAGGTTCTATGTTCACCACCGACATGCTTCTTCAGAACCCTCTGAGATCTCACTAGTGACACAAAACAGTGCCAGAGGACAAGCACTCAGGCAGATGTCTGCGTTTCTGCAATCTGCTATTAAATCATTGAAATGAATGCTTCTCTGAGTGCTAGACTGTTATTCACGTACTGTAACTGCTCTAGCAAGCCAGCTATTTATAGTGCCTTCACTAATGCTATTAACCATAATCAGAGCACACTCCTTTAATCTTCTCATACAAAGGCCACAATTTTTCTTTTCACTGCCTTCAATTAAGTTTCATTTAGGATGACCAGTAGTTCATAAGGAAACTATAAGAAACCTTGCATAAAAATAATGCATGTCAATGTGTCAAGAATGTGCTAAAAGTAGTCTAAAGCTTGTAAACAAACTCAAATTCTAGGGTAATTGTCAAGAGAAAGAACCAAGTAAAATAGCACTGCTGCATCTAATGAAGTATCTGAGCTGCATTGAGGATCATATTGCCTGTGTATGGTGACGTCTTGAAGCAATAATTGAATTTAATCTGTAATATGATGTTCAATGGAGAATGATAAATTTTTTGTCTAGTTCTTATAAAATTTTACTTATTTCATGCATCTATGTGAAACTGTAGAACTATGAAGGTGCTGTAGGGTCCCATATACTACTATGGGTGCCATACTGTACAACTGTAAAAGCTGAACAGAAGTGTAATAGTAGAGTGATAAGGGCAATGCCGATCCAGGGCCATATGAAGTAACTGTTGATTGTCCCCAATTCGAAATTCCTCCATAATTTTTCTCTGTAATCATATGAATACATTTCTGGATTAACTCCTTCCCGACCGGCGCCGTACATGTACGGCGCTCGGACGGTGCGGGGACATGATGCCCGCTCGCGGGTGCGGCGGGCGTCATGGCCGGCAAGTCTTTGCTGTTTCTAAAAGCAGAGACTTGCCACTTCTTACCTCCGTCGGCGGCAACTTCCTGGGCCTTCTGATGCCGTGACCACACGTGATCACGGCATCAGGATGCGTCTGAACCCGGAAGCCTACGCTTCCGGGTGGTGTACAGGCGCCCCGATTGGCCAATCGGGGTGTCTGTACACCATATGAAAACTGTAATCCTCGCTGGTGAGGATTACAGTTTTCAAACTGCAATTCTTATTCTGGCCACTAGATGGCAGGCCAGGATAAGAAATGAGCAATTCATGGATTTAACTGCATCTAGTAAATCCATGATTACTCATAAAGAAAAAAAACAAAACACAATATATCAGCTCATATTTGAGCTTTAAAATAATCACAAAAAAATTTAAAAAAATGTTAAAAATATATAAAAAATAAAAAAGATATAAAAGTTCAAATCACCCCCCTTTCCGTATAAGTAAAAAATAAATACCTAAATAACCATAAATATAGACATCATGGGTATCACCGTGACCAAAAACGCCCTTACTTTTAAAATATAAAAAAAAAATTCCAATACGGCGAATTGTGTGGCGGAAAAAAGCGTCCAAATGGCGATTCGCCGTTTTTTGTTGCTTTTGTTTTCTAAAAAAAATTAAATAAAAAGTGATCAAAAAGTCATACACACCCCAGAATGGTATCAATAAAAACTTCAGACCGCCCCGCAAAAAATGAGCCCCCATACAGCTCTGTACACATAAATACCAAAAAGTTATAGGGGTCAAGATATGACAAGGAAAAAAAAAAAAAGGGGGCAACTTTCTAATTATTTTATCACCATCTAAACGCAGGAAAAACTATACATATTAGGTATTGCCGGATTCATACTGACCAGTAGAATGAAAGTAACCGGTCAGTTTTAATGCACATCGAACGCTGTAAATAAGAAACCCATAGAACTGTAGCGGAATAGCGGTTTTCTTGCAATTTCACCCCATTTGGAATTTTTTTCCCGCTTCCCACTACACAATATGCAATATTAAATGGTGGCGTTGGAAAGTACAACTTGTCCCGCAAAAAACAAGCCCTCATACAGCTATGTGAACAGAAAAATAAAACAGTTATGGCTGTTTGAAGGCAGGGAGCGCAAAACGAAAATGCAGAACCGAAAAAACCTCCGGGGTAGAAAGGGTTAATATACCATTTTTACATAACTTGCAGTATTAGGTAATTCACAAGTGGCACCTAATGGTCAGTTTAATTTAGCAAATTGAGTGTGTCACTATTCTTCCTCCTATCGGTAATTGGTCAGATAAGAGCTGACCCGCTTCCCAATGCCTGCATGCTTCTACTCACAGAAATGCAGCAACATAATTGTCTAATTAGATACTTCAATTAAAGATATCACCTGTCAATTAAACTTATAAGGTATACAGACGTTGTACAAGGGCTTTTACACTTTGGAGAAACTCCCTAATGAGCTACTATGGAGAAATGCTCTGTAAAAGTGGCTATAGCTCTAGCCCATCCATGCATTATATGTTCAACTATTCAACGGAATGAACAGGTAGATGCTCGATGTGGCTTAGAGAAGCCTGACCCATGGTAATTAACATATCATTTGTTTTTGATGTCCCGAATAATTTGGTTCATGAGCAGTAGTTCATGTGTGAGTATGGTGAAGGCCAACAAAAAAGCCACAAGAGGTGTATTCTGAGGGCTTATACACATGACCATATGTATTTTGCGGTACGCAAAAAACAGATACGCAAAAAATACGGATGACTTCCGTGTGCATTCCGTATTTTGCGGAATGGAACAGCTGGCTCCTAATAGAACAGTCCTATCCTTGCCCATAATTAGAGATGAGCGAATCTATTCGTCGATTTGTTGATTCGTATAGAATCTTGGAAATTTTTAGCTGCGAAGCAAATCCAAATATTCGGTGATTCGCTTCGGCTTTCTACCCATTCGCTAGTTGTCCTATAAATTATACGCTATTGCTACATATGAGTTACTCTATACGCTGGTGCGTACAAATTAAATTCATTAGCAAAATTTTACTGTTCGTTTATCGTGCGCAAAAGCCCAGGAAGAAAGCGGTCATCTGACCTAGTGGGCAGGGCTTGCTCTGATTGGCTCAGGCTTGGTAAGCCAGTGACGCATCACTTCTGCTGCAACTGCTGAGATGAGCAGAAGCACTGTGTGCGAAGTTCTGAGACTCTGAGACCTGTTTTGTGAAAATTGGGGTGTAATTGCTATGGGAATCCATATTACACATATCAGGGACACTTCAGGGCAAGTGCAGGGCCAGTTCAGGGCTAGTAATTAATCAGGCAGGGAGAGAGAGACAGGGAGAGATAGGGAGAGACAGGGAGATACAGGGACAAAGACCAGCTGCAGGGCCACAGAGTGAATTAAAAAATATCTGGAATGGATAAGCAAAAGGGGTGCAGTTCCAGCCAGACCTCGAGCTCTAAAAAAAGGAGAAGGTGGCACAGGGCAGAAGTGCCAAAGGACCTGTAGCCAGAGCATCTACTAGTAGTATTCGCAACACTTGGCCGTTGTTCCACCAGGCTAACCCACCAAGGCGCAAAATTGTATTGGAGGAGAAAGTGGATGAGGTAGTGGAATGGATGGCTCGCTCATCTCAGTCTAAGCCGGTTGATCTGCTGTCATCTGCTGATACAGTATCCATATGAACCAGGGGTCAGACAAAGTGTTCCTCCTGCTCCACCATTCCTCCCCAGCAAAGCCCTTCTTTTTCGTACGCAATTTGTATGCTTATGCGTACGTGTTAAAAGAGGTTGCGTACCTTTTTACCTGAACTTTCGTTATTAGTGCGTGAATGTTCGCTAAAAGCCATGTAAGTACGTATATTTTGTAAGCAAATTCAACTAATCTATTAGTCGAATATACGAATCTTTGGGAAAATTTTGGCGAATAAAATTTTGCATGATTCACTCATCTCTACCCATAATGCGGACAATAATAGGACACGTTCTTTTTTTTGCGGAACGGACATATGGACATACGGAAATGGAATGCACATGGGGTAACTTCCATTTTTGGCGGACCAATTGAAATGAATGGTTCTGCATATGGTCCGGAACGGACATGGAAAGAAAATATGTTTCTGTGCATGAGCCCTAACTTTGCAAAAGTGATTTAGGGATTATGCACACAACCATGTGCCAGCTGGGCCCATGCTGCAGTCCACAATACACGACCACCAACTGTAGGGCCGCCGCATGCGGATCGCAGACCCATTCACTTAAATGGTGGCAATGATCTGCATCCGACTGTCTGCACCGCAAAAAAGTAGTGAACGCACAACAGAAAACCCACAGAAGCACTCCGTGCCTCCGTTCTGAACCGCATCTCCCAGATTGTGGACCTATTCATCCGTGATGCGGGTTGCACACAGCCGGGCAACATGAGCCCCTAGATGAGTATTTTTGTGTGGTGTGTTATCCATGTTCACAATGAAATGCACTTAGAGCCATGCGGTTAAAAATTTAGTATAGCCACTGAGCCACTCAATAGACTACAGTACAGACCAAAAGTTTGGACACACCTTCTCATTCAAAGATTTTCTGTATTTTCATGACTATGAAAATTGTAGATTCACACTGAAGGCATCAAAACTATGAATTAACACATGCGGAATTATATACTTAACAAAAAAGTGTGAAACAACTGAAAATATGTCTTATATTCTAGGTTCTTCAAAGTAGACACCTTTTGCTTTGATTACTACTTTGCACACTCTTGGCATTCTCTTGATGAGCTTCAAGAGGTAGTCACCTGAAATAATTTTCACTTCACAGGTGTGCCCTGTCAGGTTTAATAAGTGGGATTTCTTGCCTTATAAATGGGGTTGGGACCATGAGTTGTGTTGGGCAGAAGTCAGGTGGATACACAGATGATAGTCCTACTGAATAGACTGTTAGAATTTGTATTATGGCAAGAAAAAAGCAGCTAAGTAAAGAAAAACGAGTGGCCATCATTACTTTAAGAAATGAAGGTCAGTCAGTCCGAAAAATTGGGAAAACTTTGAAAGTGTCCTCAAGTGAAGTCGCAAAAACCTTCAAGCGCTACAAAGAAACTGGCTCACATGAGGACCGCCCCAGGAAAGGAAGACCAAGAGTCACCTCTGCTGCGGAGGATAAGTTTATCCGAGTAACTAGCCTCAGAAATCGCAGGTTAACAGCAGCTCAGATTAGAGACCAGGTCAATGCCACACAGAGTTCTAGCAGCAGACACATCTCTATAACAACTGTTAAGAGGAGACTGTGTGCAGCAGGCCTTCATAGTAAAATAGCTGCTAGGAAACCACTGCTAAGGACAGGCAACAAGCAGAAGAGACTTGTTTGGGCTAAAGAACACAAGGAATGGACATTAGACCAGTGGAAATCTGTGCTTTGGTCTGATGAGTTCAAATTTGAGATCTTTGGTTCCAACCACCGTGTCTTTGTACGACGCAGAAAAGGTGAACGGATGGACTCTACATGCCTGGTTCCCACCGTGAAGCATGGAGTGGAGGTGCTTTACTGGTGACATTGTTTGGGATTTATTCAAAATTGAAGGCATACTGAACCAGCATGGCTACCACAGCATCTTGCAGCGGCATGCTATTCCATCTGGTTTGCATTTAGTTGGAACATCATTTATTTTTCAACAGGACAATGACCCCAAACACACCTCCAGGCTCTGTAAGGGCTATTTGACCAAGAAGGAGAGTGATGGGGTGCTACGCCCGATGACCTGGTCTCCACAGTCACCAGACCTGAACCCAATCGAGATGGTTTGGGGTGAGCTGGACCGCAGAGTGAAGGCAAAAGGGCCAACAAGTGCTAAGAATCTCTGGAAACTCCTTCAAGACTATTGGAATACCATTTCAAGTGATTATCTCTTGAAGCTCATCAAGAGAATGCCAAGAATGTGCAAAGCAGTAATCAAAGCAAAATGTGGCTACTTTTAAGAACCTAGAATATAAGACATATTTTCAGTTGTTTCACACTTTTTGTTAAGTATATAATTCCACATGTGTTAATTCATAGTTTTGATGCCTTCAGTGTGAATTTACAATTTTTATAGTCATGAAAATACAGAAAACTCTTTAAATGAGAAGGTGTGTCCAAACTTTTGGTTTGTACTGTATATCTGTTTAGCACCACCTGCTGCTTGTACTTTTCCTTATTTCTTCATTCACCTCACTGAGGTGGTCACATTCCCTCAGTTGAAATCTTGAACTGTCACCAGACATATCTACTGTTAGAAGCTGTAGCAGTTATAGGGAGCAAACTACCACACCCCCTGAGCTGTGATAGGGAGAGAACTGCAGCAGAAAGGACATGACCCCTGAGAAAGGACACACACCCTGACCTGCCATCCTGAAATAAATCTAGCAGAACAATCAATAAATGGGGAGATCTCTGGATCCATCTAAGGTATAGGGCTGGTTCTAGCTTTGTTGGAAAGAGATTATCAAATACTCTGTGATGTCTGATTTTCATGTTTTACATGAATCATGCATAACCCCTTTAAGTGTCTGTTTTACATATTAAGGACAACATAACGATTAAAAAATAGCTACACTGAACCTTCTCTAAAGAGACAAACTCAGGGACTGATTTTTCCAGGTATTTGTTTTTTACTTTAGAAGGAAATTCTCCTTAGTGACTCTCCATAGAAGCATTATATGTGTAATGCACTATTAAGAAAGTCTTACAGAACTTCCATTACTGTAATTCACAAACAACCCACTGTCAGTCGAGGACAGGCTTCTATGATTACTTTTGTCCTTGCTTTACCTGAAAAGTGCATTGAAGTTTCCCAAATGCTGCTTTATAATGTAAAGTATTGCTTTAATTAAAATATGGATTGCTTAATATTAAAGTGCTACATTATTTAGCTCTTTCCCAACTGAACAAATATTACTACAATAATTTAGCTTATAAATTAATTGTAAGCATGCCATCTAACCATATGCTTGCATTATGCATTGTTCATTTCTTTAACTATAATCTTACTTTTCACTTCTCGCAGTTTCATATTTACAAAGTAACTTAAATAATACCAAGAAACCATGGGGCCAGAGACAATGTCTAATAGTTGAGAAAGCGGTGTTGCGTCTATATCATATATGTCATGCTTTACTACAATTATGTTACTTTCTCTGTAGCCTTGTCAGAGTAACTGAGGAGATGAAGACAAAGGGGTGAAGCAAATCTGGAAAGGAGTTCATTGTATTAAAACATTTATGTATCGCAGTAAGAAACAAATATAATTTGTTTCCTCCACTGTACTTTTTATTTGTTCAAACGCTATACACAAATTACATTTGTCATAGAAACGGCCTTTTGTTTTAATGGCAAAGGAGAAGTAGTTATTTCTTTTCAGACTACTTGCAGAAACAAGCTAAAGATGCTGCTTTCTTTTCATTGGAACGTACTGTTATAATTGGCGTAACAGAATATTTTGCACTTTACCTCTCATAATAACAACAGAGTAAAGATTCCGAGCTAATACGTTTAGGGCCCGTGGCTAGAAATGCTTTTGCAAATTAGAGAAATGCTGGGACACATAAGGCAAATTCAGCACTAATAGTCCTGTGCGGGAAAAAAATCCAGCAGTATAGAGATGTCATAATGTGCATCTTCAATAGGGCAAATTATCAATGTGTTTTGCATCTAAAGGTAGAATAGAAGTACTGTAAAACTGTCTTATTAATTATCAAGAATCTAAGATATTTTTAAAGGGGTTTTCAAGTTTGCATTACCATCCTTTATACTAAGCCATTATGAAGGTAGCTATAATTTTATAATGTACTTATTTTACCATTATTGCTCCTATCTTTTGTTCTGGGCTATGGTCACATGACCATATCCATGCAGCTCTGTCTTATCTGTGTTGTTATGTCCATGGGCGTGTCAAAGCAGTAACAGGGACAGTGATAGGGGAGTGTCCATTTCTAACTGGGTGGGAGGAGCTAAAACTAGCTGGGTATTGTTAGGGGCGGTGCCTGAGCTGTGGCAGAGGAAGGAGAAGTGCATCATTGGTTTGGTTGGATATAGCAACAGAATTTATTTCCTAGGGATAAAAAGAAACCAAAGTTATTTGTTCACATGATGTCAGGAGAGTTCAAATTGAAAAAAAAAAGGATGGGGGAAATGTACATAAAGTATGTAACATTATGAGCAAATTTGTTAAAAACCATAATAACGCCAGAAATGCTCTTTAAAGGGAACCTGTCATCAACTTTATGCTGACCTCACTAAGGACAGCATAAAATTGTGACAGAAATGCCGATTTCAGAGGTATGTCCCTCAAGAGCTAAAAGTAAGTGGCTGCTTAGAACCAGTATCACAATCATTACAGAACAGGCCTTGAAAAGAGTCAAATCTACCTGAGAAGAGTCATGGTTATTCATAATATCCTGCTCTCCCCGCCATCTGCTGATGATTGGCAGTTATCTTATAGGGAAAAAACTAGGTAGAAGACTGTCAATCATCAGCAGTTGGGCAGGGAGAGTAGGAATTCATGAATAACCATGACGCTTCTTAGGTGGTCGTGACTCTTTTCCAGGCCCAGTCTGCAATGATTGTGATGTTGGTTCTCGGCAACCACTTACTTTTAATTTTTAAATGACAGACCGCTAAAATCAACTCAACTGTCTCTACTTTATTCTGCCATTAGTATGGGCAGCATAAAGGTGATGACAGGTTCATTTACAACTGCTCCATTTACTCTGAGTTTGGATGAAATGCATCATACAAATCAGGAACTTAAAGTGGCTCTGAAAAAAGTGGTCCTGTTTTGTAGTTGGGTCCAAATTGATGGAAGGCAGGGCCAGTAATACCATATTGTGGCACATTATACCACCCCAACAGAGCCAAATACCACAGTCCATCACAAAATACTGCCAGCAGCATAAAATACATCCCCCAAAACTTCCACTGGCCAGTCGTGAGGAGGGATTAAGTGGCCCCATGGGCATCGGCCCACCGGGAAATTTCACTGTAAGGTCTATGGCCAATCCGCCCCAAATGAATGGAACGGATTTTCAGTCACATACATTTCTGTAACAAATGTGCTGTTTGTGAATAAATAATTGAGACAATTTTCAGTCACATAGATTTCTGCAACAAATCTGTTGTATACTCTTGCTGGGCTTGGTTCACTAAGTGGCTTGCGAATAAATGGAGTTAAATAACCAGAGTGCTAGTGCTGAGTTTGATTCTGTGGGCTGTTTGAGTGATTGCAAATAGTTGCATATAGTTTATAGCAAAGGTCTTTGTGAGTTAAGTCCTTGCATTTTGGTAGTGGCATCATTTAAAACAAT
The DNA here is from genome assembly GCA_900303285.1 of Rhinella marina. Lineage (NCBI taxonomy): Eukaryota > Metazoa > Chordata > Amphibia > Anura > Bufonidae > Rhinella > Rhinella marina. Next base: position 5,923 of record ONZH01022102.1, on the reverse strand, counting down.
TTTTTTCTCTGCTGTGTACCTGGTTAAGGGGAGTGGTTTGTGCACCGCTGGACTCATTCTGAGCTTGCTCTTGCTGGGCTAGGTACACCAAGTGGGCTTGTGAATAAGTGGAGTTAAAGAACCAGAGTTTAAGACTAGAGATGAGCGAGTAGTGTTCGATCGAGCCGGTATTCGATCGAATACTACGCTATTCGGCATACTCGATTTCAATCGAGTATAACGGCGATGGCGCACTTAGAATTCGTTTCCCCTCCCACCTTCCCTGGCGCTCTTTTTCCACCAATCACCATGCAGGGGGGGTATGACAGGCACGCTGAGCACGCTGGCAGCGCGAAAACGGCGTCTACATGCATTGGCTGGAAAAACCATGTGACCTCGAATATTAAAAACTCAGCTCTTCCTGCTCGTACGCATATGCTGCGTGAACTTAGTCACGGACAGAGGCTGGAGAAGGGAGAGACAGGTTTTAGCTGTTGGACAGGCAGGAGCGTGATTAAAAGCCCTTATCAGGGCTACTACAGTGGACTTCAGTGATAGCTTACTACAATATAGACTTTACAGAGAACGGCTGCTGTATTCAGGGATAGCTGCTGGAGTAGGGACAGAGAGAGGCATTAGTGGTGTATTAGGTGCTCTGCTACATACCAAACTATATTTGGCACTACTGCTGTGTACCTTGAAAAATACAATATATAGGTTTTATAACTGGCAACTGTACTGTGCGTTCTCTTGCAAAGTAATTTCTCATAACTGGTGTTCATACACACTGTCTGATCACTTAGTACACGGCTGTGTACCTTGAAAAATACAATATATAGGCCTTAACTGGCAACAGTACTGTGCGTTCTCTTGCAAAGTAATTTCTCATAACTGGTGTTCATACCCACCGTCTGTTCAGTTACTACACGGCTGTGTACCTTGAAAAATACAATATATAGGCCTTAACTGGCAACTGTACTGTGCGTTCTCTTGCAAAGTAATTTCTCATAACTGGTGTTTATACCCACCGTCTGTTCAGTTACTACACGGCTGTGTACCTTGAAAAATACAATCTATAGGCCTTAACTGGCAACTGTACTGTGCGTTCTCTTGCAAAGTAATTTCTCATAACTGGTGTTTATACCCACCGTCTGTTCAGTTACTACACGGCTGTGTACCTTGAAAAATACAATATATAGGCCTTAACTGGCAACAGTACTGTGCGTTCTCTTGCAAAGTAATTTCTCATAACTGGTGTTCATACCCACCGTCTGTTCAGTTACTACACGGCTGTGTACCTTGAAAAATACAATATATAGGCCTTAACTGGCAACTGTACTGTGCGTTCTCTTGCAAAGTAATTTCTCATAACTGGTGTTCATACCCACCGTCTGTTCAGTTACTACACGGCTGTGTACCTTGAAAAATACAATCTATAGGCCTTAACTGGCAACTGTACTGTGCGTTCTCTTGCAAATTAATTTCTCATAACTGGTGTTTATACCCACCGTCTGTTCAGTTACTACACGGCTGTGTACCTTGAAAAATACAATATATAGGCCTTAACTGGCAACAGTACTGTGCGTTCTCTTGCAAAGTAATTTCTCATAACTGGTGTTTATACCCACCGTCTGTTCAGTTACTACACGGCTGTGTACCTTGAAAAATACAATATATAGGCCTTAACTGGCAACAGTACTGTGCGTTCTCTTGCAAAGTAATTTCTCATAACTGGTGTTTATACCCACCGTCTGTTCAGTTACTACACGGCTGTGTACCTTGAAAAATACAATATATAGGCCTTAACTGGCAACTGTACTGTGCGTTCTCTTGCAAAGTAATTTCTCATAACTGGTGTTCATACCCACCGTCTGTTCAGTTACTACACGGCTGTGTACCTTGAAAAATACAATCTATAGGCCTTAACTGGCAACTGTACTGTGCGTTCTCTTGCAAAGTAATTTCTCATAACTGGTGTTTATACCCACCGTCTGTTCAGTTACTACACGGCTGTGTACCTTGAAAAATACAATATATAGGCCTTAACTGGCAACAGTACTGTGCGTTCTCTTGCAAAGTAATTTCTCATAACTGGTGTTCATACCCACCGTCTGTTCAGTTACTACACGGCTGTGTACCTTGAAAAATACAATCTATAGGCCTTAACTGGCAACTGTACTGTGCGTTCTCTTGCAAAGTAATTTCTCATAACTGGTGTTCATACCCACCGTCTGTTCAGTTACTACACGGCTGTGTACCTTGAAAAATACAATATATAGGCCTTAACTGGCAACTGTACTGTGCGTTCTCTTGCAAACTAATTTCACGGCTGTGAAGGCAAAGTATTGTAAAAAAAAAAAAAATGCGGCGGGGGGCTAGCGGAATCGGACGTGGACGAGGACGGGGGCGCGGAAATGCTGTTGGGGGCCTTGTTGAAGCCAGTGGGGATACAATGCGTGCTGGTGAGGGTCAGCCAGGATCCCGCTCATCCAGAATCCCTGCCTTTATGGGACAGTTAAGCAGGGGGCGGGTTACACCGCTGTTGAGGCCTGAGCAGGTTGAACAGGTGGTGCAATGGATAGCCGATAGCGCTTCCACACAGTTGTCCACCAGCCAGTCATCCACACAGTCTCACTCTGACCCTCCTTCCTCCACACCTGGCCAACAGAGTCATCCCACCCTTGACCCCTCCCAGGAGCTCTTTTCGGGTCCTTTTTCAGATGTGCCGGAAGAATCCCAGGAGCTAGCAGAGGAATTTGTTTGTAGTGATGCCCAAACACTTGAGTTTTCGCCATCTCCTGCTGATGTGGACCCTGAACCAGCATCTGTTATCATGAGCGATGATGATGATGATGAGACGCAGTTGCCATCAAGGGAGGCTGTTGGAATGTCCAGTGGGCAGGAGGAGGAGCAGAGTGAGGAAGAGGAGGTGGTGGATGACGAAATGACCGACCCCACTTGGCCAGGGGTGATGTCCAGCGGGGAAAGCAGTGGAGAGGTGGTGGTCTGCGCAGCACCGAAAAAGGCAGCAAGAGGCAGAGGGATGTCCACAGGCAGAGGGATGTCCACAGGCAGAGGGATGTCCACAGGCAGAGGGATGTCCAGAGGCAGAGGACAGTCCAGACAGAGAAGTGAGGCCACAGCCAGCAGGGCCGAAGCTGTTCCCGGCAGCGGGCAGTCGCGCGAAGCTCCCCCATCGAGGCCTCGTACTTCTGTGGTGTGGAGATTTTTTAATGTTTGTGCGGATGACAAACTGAGCGCGGTTTGCACACTCTGCCACTCAAAACTGAGTAGGGGCTCTGAGAAGAGCAATCTGACCACCTCAGGCATGCGGCGTCACTTGGAAGTCAAGCACTGGGCTGAGTGGGAGAGAGCAAACGCAATACAAACTGCGCCCGGTCCTGCTGCCACTGCCTCTTCCCCTTTGTTGTGTGCTGCCACTGCGGTCCAGACCTCCAGCCAGGACACCTCCACATCTGCCTCTGCCTCGGCTACTTTGGGGCCTTCTCCTTCAGCCTCCCCTTCCCCCGCCTCTTCGCCTGCACCCTCACACTCCTCGTCCCAACAACTGTCCATCTCGCAGGCGTTCGACCGCAGGCGGAAGTACGCCTCGAGTCACCCCCAAGCCCAAGCCTTAAACTGCCACATCTCCAAACTGCTGGCCCTGGAGATGTTGCCGTTTAGGCTTGTGGAGACGCAGGCCTTCCGCGACCTGATGGCGGCTGCCGCACCTCGCTATTCCGTCCCCAGCCGCCACTACTTTTCCCGGAGTGCCGTCCCCGCCCTGCACCAGCACGTGTCGCGTAACATCAGGCGGGCCCTGAGGTACGCAGTCAGCGCAAAGGTCCACTTGACCACCGACTCGTGGACAAGCGCTTGCGGCCAGGGACGCTACATCTCTTTGACGGCACACTGGGTGAATGTAGTGGAAGCGGGGACGGGGTCGCAAACAGAGACGGCCTACCTACCACCCCCGCCCAAGATTGCCAGCATGGGTTCTGATAAACCCCCCTCCTCCTCCTCCTCCTCCTCTGCCTTAACATCGCCCTCAGCCGCTAGCTGGAAGCGTTGCAGCACTGGCGCGGGGAGACGTCAGCAGGCGGTGCTTAAGCTCATCAGCTTGGGCGACAGGAAGCACAGCGCCCCAGAGGTGAGGGACGCCATATTGCAGCAGACGGAGATGTGGCTGTCGCCGCTGCAGCTAGGACCAGGCATGGTCGTGTGCGATAACGGCCGTAACCTGGTGGCGGCTCTGGAGCTTGCCGAACTCAATCACGTACCATGCCTGGCCCACGTTTTTAATCTGGTAGTCCAAAAATTTCTGAAGACTTACCCCAACCTGGCAGAGCTACTGGTGAAAGTGCGGCGCTTGTGCGCTCACTTTCGTAAGTCAACTGTAGCTGCTGCTAGCTTAAAAAAACTCCAGCAACGCCTCCATTTGCCTGAACATCGGCTGTTGTGCGACCTGCCCACTCGCTGGAATTCCACCTATTCCATGTTGGCCAGGGTGTGTGAGCAGCAGAGAGCATTGATGGAGTACCAGATTATGAATCCACGCGTGCCTCCAACTCAGCTCCCTCAGTTTGCCAACCACGAGTGGCCATGGATGGCAGACATATGCGATGTACTGCGTATCTTTGAGGAGTCCACCAAGAAGGTCAGCAGCGAGGACGCTATAGTGAGCGTAACCATCCCGCTCCTAGGCGTCCTTAAAGAATCCCTCATCGCAATAAGGGAGAACGCATTGCACGCAGAGGAGACGGGGGTAGGAGGAGACGCAACGGAGCTACACAGTCAGACCACACTTTTGTCTGCTTCACGGTGGCAGTTGCAGGAGGAGGAGGATGAGGAGGAGGACGACGTGGAGGTGGCTGTGGAAGAGGAGGAGGATGCTGGCGGCGAGGGTAGCAGTCAGGCTGTGTGCGTCCCATTGGTTCAGCGCGGATGGGGCGGAGAGGAGGCGGAAGAGGAAGAGGAGGAAATGGCAAGTGATCCTTCTGGTGGGGGCAGTGAGGTCATGCCTATTCAGAGTCTGGCACACATGGCTGACTTCATGCTGGGCTGCTTTTCCCGGGACACACGTGTTGTCCGGATAGTGGAGAACAAACTGTACTGGGTCTTCGCAATCCTGGACCCCCGGTATAAAGATAACGTCTCTTCTTTTATTCCGGTAGAGGAGAGGACAAATCGATTGCTGGAATACCAGAGGGAACTCGTGCAGAACATGATGGAGATTTTCCCACCCACCATCGCTGGCGGCAGAGAGGAGAGGGTCTCCCAGAGTCCCACAACATCTATCAGGCCCACAGCCACCAGGGGAACACTCTCCAAGGTGTGGGACACGTTCATGGCACCCCCTCGTGCAACTTCCATCACTGCGGGGCCCGCTATCAGCAGGAGGGACAAGTATCGGCGGATGTTGCGGGAGTACCTGGCAGACCGTAACCCTGTCCTCCCCGATCCCTCGGCGTCCTACACTTACTGGGTCTCCAAGTTGGACACGTGGCTGGAACTGTCCCTGTACGCCTTGGAGGTGCTTGCCTGCCCTGCGCCAGCGTGCTATCAGAAAGGGTGTTCAGCGCAGCCGGGGCATTATAAACCGATAAGCGCAGCCGCCTGTCAACCGACAGTGCCGACAGGCTGACGCTAATCAAAATGAACAGCAAGTGGATTGACCCGGACTTTGCTTCTCCAACCGTGAAAGCAGCCAAAAGTGAAGTGCCATCTGTATGAAGTGCCATTTCCTCCTCCACCCTCCTCCTCCTTTAACCGCCTTAGAATTGCTCCGTAAAAAATATATATATCATATTATAGGCTCTCCTCTTGGGCCTCCACATAATTAAGGTCTTGGCCTCCAAATTAAGGGTCTCACCTCTTGGGCCTCCACATAATTTTTTTAATGAAGGTCCCTTGGGCCCAATTTAAGGTCTCACCTCTTGGGCCT
>ONZH01022101.1:0-32624 GCA_900303285.1 Rhinella marina | reverse complement strand
TAATGTAGCTGGATCAGTGAGAGCAAAAGACCTTTTTTACTGACGTGACGTACAGAATGTGTCACCTGGACAGAAAATACAGATTGTGCTTTGTATATAGGTGGATAAGTTAGAGCTAAATTACGTATGTTATTACGTACCGTGCAGTATGGAGCAATTACACGGAAACTATTAGATTAGCCAGACTTGGTCAGCTTAATTGCAACCCAGACAAATGTCGCACAGAGATTTTTGTAATGTAGCTGTCTCAGTGAGAGCAAAAGACCTTTTTTAATTAAGTGACGTACAGAATGGGTCACCTGGACAGAAAATACGGATTGTGGTGACTGAACAGCTGAACTGTGATACACAGAATGGTTCCACACAGCTGTATGAAATGGATTTGTATCACTGAGATAAAACAACTAAAAAACTATTTTTTTATATATGTATATATATTTTTTTTAACGTGACGTGCAGAAACTATCAGAGAGCAAACTCAGCCCCTGCTGACTGTGGCTATTTTGACTGCAACCCAGACAAATGTCGCACAGATATTTTTGTAATGTAGCTGTATCAGTGAAAGCAAAAGACCTATTTGATTACGTGACGTACAGTATGGGTCACCTGGACAGAAAATACGGATTGTGGGTTGTGGTGAGTGGACAGCTGAACTGTGACACACAGAATGGTTCCACACTGCTGTATGAAATGGATTTGTATCACTGAGATAAAACAATAAAAAAAGGGTTATATATGGCGATAGCTGCACTACTAGTGCCATACAGCCCAGCCAGGAGACAAAAAAAAATGTCTTGTAGCCCTGGCTGTAGGCTGTTGGGTTCTTTTAAGATCACTCCTGCCTAACAGAGAACTAAATCCAGACCCTAACACTCAGGGCCGGCCTTAGGGTAGATGGCGCCCTGTGCGAAACTTTCTCTCGCTCCCCCCCCATTTATATATATATTTACTTAAAGAAGTATGTGTGCCATCCCATCTCCATTATCCCATACAGAAAAATATAGTGACAGTACTAACGTCATACAGTATAGAGCTATAAATAGAGTGTAGAGATATATAGAGTGATATAGGACTGTATAGAAAGCTATAAATACAGTGCAGAGATATATAGAGTAGGACAGTATATATATATATATTGCACTGTATTTATAGCTCTATACAGTCTGACTTTTAATACTGTCACTATATTTTCCTGTATGGGATAATGGAGATGGCACACACATAGCTCACATCACTAAACCCCTCACCGGTGTTTAATCATGTGTGAGTTATGTGTGCCATGACTGCCATCTCTATTATCCTATACAGGAAAATATAGTGACAGTATTAAAAGTCAGACTGTATAGAGCTATAAATACAGTGCAATATATATATATATACTGTCCTACTCTATATATCTCTGCACTGTATTTATAGCTTTCTATACAGTCCTATATCACTCTATATATCTCTACACTCTATTTATAGCTCTATACTGTATGACGTTAGTACTGTCACTATATTTTTCTGTATGGGATACAGAACTGAATAAAGTTCAGGAGGGAAGGGTTATTAATAAGAAACTGAACACAAGAACAAGGGGGCACAATCTGAAGTTAGTTGGGGGAAAAATCAAGAACAACATTAGAAAATATTACTTCACTGAAAGAGTAGTAGAAGCTTGGAACAAACTTCCAGCAGAGGTGGTTGATAAATCCACAGTAACTGAATTTAAACATGCCTGGGATAAACATGTATCTATCCTAAGATAACAATAAAAGGATAATAAAAGGGCAGACTAGATGGACCAGGTGGTCTTTTTCTGCCGTCAATCTTCTATGTTTCTATGTTTCTATCCTATACAGGATGGGGCCTTAAGTATATAAAATAAGGATGGGGCCTTAAGTATATGGATGGGGCCTTAAGTATATAGTCCCGCTCCCAATTAACACCCCCACCCCCCCAGTCATCACGTTGTTTGGGGGCACTTACTTACAGCAGTGCAGCCGCTAACTTTCCCCTACCACCCTCTGAGTCCTTCTGCGCATGTGTGACGTCAGCCCAGGGCCGGCTCCAGGTTCAGGTGGGCCCTTGGGCGATAAAGTCTCAGAGGGCCCCCTTACAGAGTGATAACTATCTGTGTATAGATAATATAGTAGATGTCCCTTGCAGTCCTTTGTAACTGTAGAGGTAACACAGTGATGGCTCTCTGAGTATAGTCCTGTGTAAAATCACAGATAACACTAGTACTGATAATGTGGTACTACCACAGATCAGCGTCTTGTGCCCCCATCAGACCTCAGATCAGCGTCTTGTGCCCCATCAGACCTCAGATCAACATCTTGTGTCCCCCTTCAGACCTCAGATGAGCGTCTTGTGCCCCCATCAGACCTCAGATCAGCGTCTTGTGCCCCATCAGACCTCAGATCAGCGTCTTGTGCCCCCATCAGACCTCAGATCAACACAATGTGCCCCCATCAGACCTCAGGTCAGTGTCTTGTGCCCCCATCAGACCTCAGGTCAGCGTCTTGTGCTCCCATCAGACCTCAGGTCAGCGTCTGGTGCCCCCATCAGACCTCAGATCAGCGTCTTGTGCCCCATCAGACCTCAGATCAGGGTCTTGTGCCCCCTCAGATCAGGGTCTTGTGCCCCCCTCAGACCTCAGATCAGGGTCTTGTGCCCCCCCTCAGACCTCAGATCAGCCCACCCAGCCACTTTAAAAAAACATACTTACCTGTTCTGCGCTGCCACTGCCATCAGGTTCCCCGCTCTACTGTCTTCCCTGCCGGCGCACACTATGACCTGTCAGGTCATAGTGCGCGCCGGCAGGGAAGACAGTGGAGCGCGGAACCTGATGGCAGCGCAGGACAGGTAAGTATGTTTTTTTTAAAGTGGCTGGGTGGGCTGATCTGAGGTCTGAGGGGGGGCACAAGACGCTGGTCTGAGGGGGGCACAAGACGCTGTACAGGAGCAGGCCGGGCCATTAAGGGGGCGCTCTGGCACGGCGCCCCCTTAACTGGCTGGGAGTGAAGCGCCCTGTGCAACCGCACGGGTCGCACACCCCAAAGGCCGGCCCTGCTAACACTCTCCCTGAAAAGCAGCAGCTCTGTCCCTAACGACATCCAGACAGCATCTGAGGCGAGCACCGCGGGCAGTCACTAGTATATTCCAGGGTCACCTGATCAGGCCAGCCAACCCCTGCTATCGACATGTAAAGGCCCCACGTGATGCTGGGTGTACCGCAGAGTCTCCTGGCTTGTGATTGGCTGAGTTTATAGGCGCCAAAAATGCTCAATGCGGAAGATGCCATTTCCTCGAGCATGGCGAGATACTCATCCGAGCAGCGAGCACTTACGAGTACCGTAATACTCGAATGAGCACCAAGCTCGGACGAGCATGCTCGCTCATCTCTAGTGATAACATATGGGACTCTAGTTACTTTTGCACTTGCACTTTAAATATAGTTATCCATTGCACATTGATGTAGAGCTAGTCCCTATGTTAACTCATGTTAACTTGTATAACAGAGTGTATTTATACCATGACCTGGAAATGCTGTCTTGTGGTGCTGCCTACTTACTGTAACTATTGTCCACCACCTTATATGTTTGTATATTTTAAGATAATGAAATAAACAAGTGTTTTTACAATATGGGGTTGTTGATTAATTTTGATGTGGATCCCTATCTTATATACTGGCACACATGGGGGTAGGGGGGGATAGGAGCACTGTGGGCCATCTACTGGGGGGCAATATATACTGGAATACATTGGGGGCACTATGGAGATGTGGGGGGAGGAGCACTATGGGCATATACTGGGGGGAGTTATATATTGTCACACATGGGGGGCACTATAGAGAAGAGGGGGAGAGAAGCACTATGGGGCATCTACTGGGGGGCATTATATATTGTCACACATGGGGAGCACAATTGAGATGTGTGGGAGAGGAGCACTAAGGGAGCATATACTAGGGGGCATTATGTACTGGGACACATGGAAGGCACTGTGGAGAAGGGGACGAGGAGCACTATTAGAGGATTATATTGGGGCATTATACTGGCACGCATTTTGGGGGCACAATGGAGAAGGGGGAGAGGAGTATTAAGGGGGCATTTTATACTGGCAAATTATGTCAGGCACCATGGGGACAAGGGGAGGAGCATTATGGGGGCATTACATAGAAGTATTTTATACTGGTGCAAATTATAGGGCACTATGTGGATCTTAGCTTAACTGGGGGCACTAAGAGGGGGTATTTTTTATACTGCCACACAACAGGGCATTTTTATGTACTGACACACATTATAGAGGGGAATGATATATATAATATGGGCACTATGGGAGAATTATTACTTCTGGGGTACAGTGGGGACATTATTACTGTTTGGGGCACTATTACTACTATGTGCACTCTGGCAGATAATTATTTCTATTGGTGGGGCTTTGGGGGGCACTACTACTGTGGGGAAGGCACCCTGGCAGAGTATCAACTTAGCACAATTATTTTTCGGGAACATCATGTTTGAACTGTTAGTGTCAGGGACACTATTTCCTGGGTACAGTTATGTTTTAGGGCGCTGTGTGCCAATAATTACTGAAGGCGGTACGATCTATGAGTAACTAGTATTTTCAGGGAGACTGTTTCTGCAGTATAGCATTTGGGGACACAGTATTGGGGTGGCAGGATGGGGTATTCAGAAGGTAAGAGGTTAATGGAAAACTAAGAAACTAAGATGTCTGTCTGTCAAATTCTGCAGGGAGGGGAGATGGCTGAAAGAAATCGTCATGGCGGTCTGGTCTGAAAGGAGAAGATAAGGACAGTGAACATCTACATCAAATAAGACTTCACTGGATGTAAAAGGTTTGTAGTGTTTTATTTGGCTGCTTTGACATCTGAGTTAGTGATTCTGGCAGGCTGTTCAAGCAGAGAACAGCCTGCCAGAATTCACCAGCTCTGGCACTGCTGGATACAGGTGGAATGCCCGTCAGCCCCATTAAAGGGACACTATCGCGAAGAAAAAAATTTTGATATGTTTTACAACATAAGAAAAGCAGGTTTTAACATAATGTATTTTTCAAATTGTGTAAATGTTTTTTTTTTTTTAATTCAGTTTTCTTGCCTTACATGGGGGCTGCCATGTTGGAAGTAAAGTGTGACAGTCTGGGTTTACAACACAATGGCACCTCACTTATGGCAGGCATGTACATAGGTTTCCTCAGTCGCTGCCGACCCTATAGAGAATGAATGGAAGACATGAGCCCGCCCCTGTGATGACACCAGTAACACAAAGCCAGGTCCTCCCTCCTTGCTGCTGGGGGAAGCCCACTGTGCCTGCTCCTCACTCCTGCAGCAGCGTCCTTGTCTTCATTAGGCTGCCTGTTCTAAATTCTATGGCAGCTCACCCCAGCAGTGCAGACAATTGTTGCTAAGTGTACTGCTGGGGTGAGCGGCCCAGGACTCAGAAACAGAGTAGATGGAGGTTCTTGGGGCTGTAGGACCTTAGTGATGTAATCGGCCATGTGACCAGTGGGGGAGGAGCCTGAGGAGCAGAGATCTGTGTTTTTGTAACGAAGCCATTGTCTCATCTTATCTTGCTGAAGCAGTGATGTCACCGCAGAAGGTGTGAATTGCTGATGTCATTGGTACCACCCACTTTTTTGCAGCATGCCTACTTACAGGTTGCTCAAAGCCTCATTTGGCCAGCAGAGCTCCCCCTGGTGACTAAAGATGGTAAATATAGTAAAATCTAATATTTATTTATAATATTTCACACATTGGAATTTTTATTTATTTATTTATTATTTCTTACAAATATATAATAGATTTTTTTAGCATAAATAAAATATAGAACAGGTTTTTATGATAGATTCCCTTTAACTATAATGGGGTCCAGCAGAGATCCGGCCACAATCTGGAAAAAATGCTGAGAATCGGCGTTACACAAACCGCCGTATGCTGCAGTTTGTGTCCGGCCAATTCCTTGCATTCTCTGCTGGATCAGGTTGCTGGATCGTAGTGCTGCAGGTGTAAAGTAGCCTTACCCTGTATGTTTTGTATGTTTTGTATTGCTGTATGTAATGTTAGGACGGAATAGGTTAGGTTCATAATTTAGCTTGGGGGGCCCAGGCACATTCTTTACACAGGGGCTGTGTCCGCCCCTGGCTGTGTATGCAGTACCTTTTTTGCTAGTGCACTGACTGACTGAGGGGGGCTGGATGGGGTGTGTATCTGTGGAGAGTGTCTACACATCACTGGAGTGCCCTTATTGAGGTAGGGCAAATCATGTCAGTACATTTATCAATATGCAACTGGTGTTTGTAACAATAATCTTGCTTCCATTTCACAGTGATGATGCATTTCACCCAGCAAATAACCTCTGGCCACCCTTCCCTTGATGGGGATCATGAGGAAACCTACTCAGGGAGATGCAGTGACCCTACGCCTCCCCACTTCAACACTTCTTTGTATGTCCCATTCATTACTGTGCTTCCATAGGATGTCCAGGAAAACAAAAAAGTATTTACCTGAAATTTTCATTTTCTGTAGTCTGTAGGCAGCATGACTTTCCCTCCCTTTAATAAATGTAATATTGCTTTGTACAATACACTAAAATACACTGGATCCTTCTTCCTGCTCAGCTTTATAGGGGCCATGGTGTTTGGTTAATTGATTGATTGATCATTACTGCTTATTAACCTGTCTCTGCCTAATTGTACCTAGGGGGCTTTAACCCATTTATGACTGTGCTGCCTATGGACTACAGGAAATGAAAATTTCAGGTAAATCAATTTTTCAAATTGTGTGTATAATAGGAATAACACTGTATCTGACCATTACATAAAATGTATTCTGCATTTTTCACTAGTACTTTAATTTTCAATTTTCCCTGAGCTCATCTCCAGATTAACTGACAACTAGCTGCTCTAATTTCTCCCTTACACTGCACATAGAGAAGAGAAGATCCTGCTTTCCTATATCTCTGTAACACACCCTCAGAAGCAGCAGTAGCATGGATGGCATTATAAAGCAGTATTGAACAGTGTTACAATGAATCCAGCACTGAGGTAGATAGAAACGTTTTTATTGCCAGCAGCAGTGTCTCTGTGTATGTCTGTGGTTCAGTATCCCTTCAGTAATTCACTCTCTTTTAACCCCTCCTCTTTCCATAAACTTCATGTGCAGCATTAACCTGATTCTACTATTGATTCATGGAAAGTTTATTGAAAGTAGTAATACAATGCATTGAGAGGACTCCTTGCAGTGATCAGGCCACAAGGCGCACGTGAGTGTGGGTGGCTGGATGGGTGCAGTAGTCATACTCACGGTTTTCTGAAGCCCCCTGGGCTGGCGTGCAGTGACTGGAAGGACGCACCTGTTCTTCCTTTCAGGGAACATTCTGATTCTGATGTCCCCCCCCCCCCCGCATCCTTGTATACTAGTACAGTTACTGCTCGGAGTGGTCGGCCCGGCTCCTCTGAGCTTCCTTAATTAAGTCTCCGCCCGCCCCGTATAACGTCTCCTTGTTGACCCCATACGGTATAATGTCTCCTTGTGTCCCCAAATGTTTTTTTCTTCTAAATGAGCATTTATTGCCATATATATCGTTATCACGATACATTTCTTAATATTGTTATCGATATCACCCAACCCTACCCCCATTTATTGCCATATATATCGTTATCACGATACATTTCTTAATATCGTTATCGATATCACCCAACCCTACCCCCCCCCCCCACCGACCTTTTCATGAACGAGCAGTGCAGGTGGCTACGCACTTCTAGGACCCAGGCACTGCGTCTGCTTCTGTGGTGGCCAATCAGCATTTAGCAGTGCGCAAAGATACTGCTGCTGATTGGCCAGTGTATCGCCAGGCACCCAGCCTGGAAGTTATCTACCTGCTGTCTTGCCTCACATCAGCCACGACCCCACGTTGCTCCATCCGGTCACTGAAGTTCCCAGCTGCAGCCTGCACACAGTAAGAGGACCTCTGCAAAACTATTGGACTTGGATATGGGTATTCTTGGGGAGGGCATCAGAAGGCAGAGTTTCTGTGGGGCTGAGGGTGGGGGGCACGGTAGGCTCATAGAAGACTCAGGACAGTGTAACATCCCCCCCTCCTTCCCCACAGGACAGTGTATCAAACTGCCCACTAAGCATCAACCGGGAATAAGTTAATGCCCCCCAAAATGCCCAGGCAGTATGCACCTGCTGAGCACCTTAAGCGGCATTCACACATCCATGGACACATCCTGAACCATGCTCCTTCTGAGGACAGGAGCGCACGGCGTCATTGGTTGCTATGACGCCATGCACTTTCTGAGGCCGGCGCTGTACAGTAATACACTGTACACACTCGCATAGAGTGTATCACTGTACAGCGGCGGCCTCAGGAAGCGCACGGCGTCATAGCAACCAATGACGCCATGCACTCCTGCCCTCAGAAGGAGCACGGTCCAGGATTTCACGGACCGTGCTCCACGGATGTGTGAATTAGGCCTTACTTACCTCACTCCCCTGCACCCTAACGTTAACTTTGCACCCTATCCCTAACGTTTTGAGTCGGTCTTGTATACATTTCTTTATTGGCAAATGGGGGTGTGGCAGGGCCGGACTGGGACTAAAAAGCAGCCTTGACACAAACCCTCTGCCAGCCCACATAAAAATTGCCATTTTCACAACACTGGAGTATGTCAGTAAGGGTGGGTTCACACTGAAAGCATATGCTTTTTCACCAAAACGCATGCGTTTGGTTGATAGAAACATGTGTTTAGCGTTGTTAATCATTATCATTAATATTACAACGCTAAACATGTTTCTATCAACCAAACGCATGCGTTTTTGTGAAAACGCATATGCGTTTAGCGTTGCATTTTGCCCGATGCGTTTCAAAACGCATCACCAAAATGCAACGTGTGAACCCACCCTTAGGGTAAACTGACTGAGCTACATTTGCAATCAATTAGAAATACCTGGAGTATGTGGTTTCACTGAACCCCTTTGTGTTTAAATATTAATTCTGTTACACCAAGAATATCGGGGTGAAGACACAAGACACGGGTCTGTTGCTGGTTTTCCACAGCTCAAATTGACATACTGTGGCTTAAAAACTCACAGTGCAGGTCACTTTGTGCTGCGTTTTTTTGCAGCATGATGATACATCATAGCAGGTTAGCCACTGGGCATGTCCAAGACAGCTGATCGATTGTGAGTCCTGTTGGAATGCATTTTATAACAGCCTGTAAGGGATCGTATCCTCTCAGGGGGTTGACATCAGACAATATCTTCACAACACGGGTATTTTCAGGTCCAACTCAGTTTTATTGGCACCAGCACACCAAAACAAATCATAAAAACAACACCTGCCCGGCTGGGCTCTGACTAAACATAGTTCAGCTAACTCATCTAAATACATACACTGTTCACACACAGCTTTAAAGTGCGGCTTCCTCAGCAGTTAAGTCCAGCAGCCTCCTGGCTGTGACTCCAACCGTATCCTTTGGGGGGAGATGATCCAATAGTCCTCCTGACTATGAACGTGTGACCCTCTTCTCCTAGGGTTACTGGGCCCCCCAAACTTCCAGGCCACACAGAGCCTCCGAAGGCTCCAACCTCTCAGGCCTCCTCAGCCTTTCTCTCTCCCAGGCTTCCTCAGCCTTGTGGCCCCCCAGCCCTGCTGGCTGGGACCACACGGGCCCTCTCCAGGTCTGTTCCCTGGGGCCCTCTCTCTCCAGACTGACACTGAGGGCTGGTTTATCACAGCAGTAATTACACCCAGGTTACCTCACCTGTGGTGGAATAGGGATGTGGACTGGAATATCCACCCCCTCCAGACCTCTATGAAGTGTGAGGCCTGTCACTGCCTCACACAGCCATATATGGAATTCACCTTTTAGGATTAGGGCCAATTCACATTTGTTTGCATCAGTTATTTTAAACTAAAACCAGCTGTGGTCGAACACATAGAACAGGTGCAAGTCTTTCCATTATACCTTATCTCTGTGTACTCTACACACCTGATTTTGGTTAAAAACTGATGGAAAAATGGAGATGTGAACTGGCCCTTAGCCTGCTATTGTGCCGGCATGTATTTACTATATTTCTACATAACTATTGCAGCAATGTATGTAGAACTTGCCAGCAAAATTAATGCAACAAAAGGAGTCATGATAAACGTACCAGCTCACTGTGCGCCCACCAGACCTCAGATCAGCCCACTGTGCCCCCATCAGACCTCAGATCAGCCTACTGTGCCCCCATCAGACCTCAGATCAACAGAATGTGCCCCCATCAGAGCTCAGATCAGCAGAATGTGCCCCCATCAGATCTCAGATCAGCCTACTGTGCCCCCATCAGACCTCAGATCAACAGAATGTGCCCCCATCAGAGCTCAGATCAGCAGAATGTGCCCCCATCAGACCTCAGATCAGCCTACTGTGCCCCCATCAGATCTCAGATCAACAGAATGTGCCCCCATCAGAGCTCAGATCAGCAGAATTTGCCCCCATCAAACCTCAGATCAGCTTAATGTGCCCCCATCAGACCTCAGATCAGCAGAATGTGCCCCATCAGAACCTCAGATCAGCGCATTGTGTCGCCATCAGACCTCAGTTCAGCCTACTGTGCCCCCATCTGACCTCAGATCAGCCTACTGTGCCCCATCACAGCTCAGATCAACAGAATGTGCCCCCATCACAGCTCAGATCAGCAGAATGTGCCCCCATCAGAACTCAGATCAGCCTACTGTGCCCCCATCAGACCTCAGATCAACAGAATGTGCCCCCATAAGAGCTCAGATCAGCAGAATGTGCCCCCATCAGACCTCAGATCAGCCTACTGTGCCCCCATCAGATCTCAGATCAACAGAATGTGCCCCCATAAGAGCTCAGATCAGCAGAATGTGCCCCATCAGACCTCAGATCAGCCTACTGTGCCCCCATCAGACCTCAGATCAACAGAATGTGCCCCATCAGAGCTCAGATCAGCAGAATGTGCCCCCATCAGACCTCAGATCAGCTTAATGTGCCCCCATCAGACCTCAGATCAGCAGAATGTGCCCCATCAGACCTCAGATCAGAGTATTTTGCCGCCATCAGACCTCAGTTCAGCCTACTGTGCCCCCATCTGACCTCAGATCAGCCTACTATGCCCCCATCAGACCTCAGATCAACAGAATGTGCCCCCATCACAGCTCAGATCAGCAGAATGTGCCCCCATCAGAACTCAGATCAGCCTACTGTGCCCCCATCAGACCTCAGATCAACAGAATGTGCCCCATCACAGCTCAGATCAGCCCACTGTGCCCCCATCAGACCTCAGATCAGCCTACTGTGCCCCCATCAGACCTCAGATCAACAGAATGTGCCCCCATCAGAGCTCAGATCAGCAGAATGTGCCCCCATCAGATCTCAGATCAGCCTACTGTGCCCCCATCAGACCTCAGATCAACAGAATGTGCCCCCATCAGAGCTCAGATCAGCAGAATGTGCCCCCATCAGACCTCCGATCAGCCTACTGTGCCCCCATCAGATCTCAGATCAACAGAATGTGCCCCCATCAGAGCTCAGATCAGCAGAATTTGCCCCCATCAAACCTCAGATCAGCTTAATGTGCCCCCATCAGACCTCAGATCAGCAGAATGTGCCCCATCAGACCTCAGATCAGCGCATTGTGCCGCCATCAGACCTCAGTTCAGCCTACTGTGCCCCCATCTGACCTCAGATCAGCCTACTGTGCCCCCATCACAGCTCAGATCAACAGAATGTGCCCCCATCACAGCTCAGATCAGCAGAATGTGCCCCCATCAGAACTCAGATCAGCCTACTGTGCCCCCATCAGACCTCAGATCAACAGAATGTGCCCCCATAAGAGCTCAGATCAGCAGAATGTGCCCCCATCAGACCTCAGATCAGCCTACTGTGCCCCCATCAGATCTCAGATCAACAGAATGTGCCCCCATCAGAGCTCAGATCAGCAGAATGTGCCCCCATCAGACCTCAGATCAGCCTACTGTGCCCCCATCAGACCTCAGATCAACAGAATGTGCCCCCATCAGAGCTCAGATCAGCAGAATGTGCCCCCATCAGACCTCAGATCAGCCTACTGTGCCCCCATCAGATCTCAGATCAACAGAATGTGCCCCCATCAGAGCTCAGATCAGCAGAATGTGCCCCCATCAAACCTCAGATCAGCTTAATGTGCCCCCATCAGACCTCAGATCAGCAGAATGTGCCCCATCAGACCTCAGATCAGCGCATTGTGCCGCCATCAGACCTCAGTTCAGCCTACTGTGCCCCCATCTGACCTCAGATCAGCCTACTATGCCCCCATCAGACCTCAGATCAACAGAATGTGCCCCCATCACAGCTCAGATCAGCAGAATGTGCCCCCATCAGAACTCAGATAAGCCTACTGTGTCCCCATCAGACCTCAGATCAACAGAATGTGCCCCCATCACAGCTCAGATCAGCAGAATGTGCCCCCATCAGACCTCAGATCAGCCTACTGTGCCCCCATCAGATCTCAGATCACAGAATGTTCCCCCATCAGAGCTCAGATCAGCAGAATGTGCCCTCATCAACCTCAGATCAGCTTAATGTGCCCCCATCAGACCTCAGATCAGCAGAATGTGCCCCATCAGACCTCAGATCAGCGTATTGTGCCGCCATCAGACCTCAGATCAGCCTACTGTGCCCCCATCTGACCTCAGATCAACAGAATGTGCCCCCATCAGACCTCAGATCAGCAGAATGTGCCCCATCAGACCTCAGATCAGCTTAATGTGCCCCCATCAGACCTCAGATAAGCGTATTGTGCCCCATCAGACCTCAGATCAGCGTATTGTGCCCCCCTCAGACCTCAGATCAGCAGAATGTGCCCCCATCAGACCTCAGGTCATCAGAATGTGCCCCCATCAGACCTTAGATCATCAGAATGTGCCCCATCAGACCTCAGATTATCAGAATGTGCCCCCATCAGACCTCAGATCAGCGTATTGTGCCCCAATCAGACCTCAGATCAGCAGAATGTGCCCCCATCAGACCTCAGCCCACCCAGCCACATAAGGTTAAATAAAAACCTTTCTTACCTGGGAAGAGAGTGGAGCGGCGGACCGGAGGGCAGCCGCAGCACAGGACAGGTAAGAAAGGTTTTTATTTTAACCTTATGTGGCTGGGTGGGCTGATCTGAGGTCTGATGGGGGTCCCTGCATACAAGTGAGCGCTTCCATAATGGAAGCACTCACTTGTATTTGCCTTATTTACATATTTAAAGGGCCCGCCCGATATTTGCGCTGGGCGGCCCACTTTTTCAAAATATCGTGCGGCCCACAGGGCTAATGCCAGGTCCGGCAGATGGCCAGTCCGGGCCTGGGGTGTGGCAGGGGAGGAGCCAGGGCAGGAGGTGGGAGGGGCCAAGGGAGTGGACGGAGTTAGCGGCCCAATTCAGATTCTTGCTATGGGGCCCCATAAATTCTATGTACGATCCTGCAGTCTTTACAGTCAATTCAAGTAGTTTCCAAAGGTTGTATATGGAGGCTAGCTTCTCTCTCTCTCTTAATCAGACTGGTTAATCTCCCCTTTCCCCCCCTAAAGGGATGCACTTTCTTTATCATCAGATATATATATATATATATATATATATATATATATATATATAATATGCACAGTATCTTCAGAGGAATACAGTCTCTTAACAGGGAGCCCTCCTGTCCTTTGGTTATGGTGAGCAGCTTGTAGCTCACAGTATTTCTACCTCATGCAGAGGAGGCTGTAGCAGATTAGCGGCGATTGCCTTCTTTGCCAAAGTCCACAATCCCTTTCTGTCGGCTAAACCTTGTATAAACCTATGTGAGGGCTGGCACATAGGTTGCATATGGGCTGTAAGGGAATGAAATCTCCCTACAGGAGCTGTTCCTTGCTGCTTTGAGGTGTTCTCTCCTCAGCAGTCAGCCATTAACTCAAGAATCTTCCTCCTTGAGAGGAAGGGTGGATCCAGCCCTGTCTTGCCTCATAGGACCTCCCACTTCCTACATAACATTATGGGATTTGTAGTGCATGCACATAATATATAAAATACAATTATATTAACACTTTCAATGTTTTGACGTGTATTTCAGGACACTGCATCCTGAGCTCACACACATAATGGAGAGGACTCAAAGAGGAGTCCTCTCAATGCATTTTACTGCAGGTTTGCCAGAACACAGTGTCGCAATGTAAGTGAGTATGAAGATAAAGATTACATAACCTGGTTTGGTGTCACTTACGCTATACCATGCTTAGTCTAGTTTGGGAGGTGTTTTGGAGCTTTCAGTAAATGCACCTTATATCACTAGCCTGATAGCAGGGATGATTATGGTAAGAGGAGTACAGAGAACACAATGCTCTATCATCATTGATAAGACTAGTAGGAGAAATTCAGCACACATTGGGGGACAGTGTGCTTGTGAGAATTGTAGTTTTCAGTGCTACACAGTTAATCATATGCTCGACGATGCAGGACATCCCAGAAATAATTTTTAAAGGGACTATAAGAACAGTGGGGGTGCTGAAATGGGACAGGGGGAAGCCGTGAAGGAAGATATACAATATGATGCATTTATCACCTTTTATTCAATAGTCCCACTTGGCACAACCCCTTTAAAACCACTGAAATAGCTACAAATAGTACAAACAGCAATGTATGTTATCTATAAGGTACTCTAACACAACAAAGTGGGTGTCTTCAGAGATTCATAGATAGATAGATAAATAGATAGACAGGAGTTCCTTTTTAAACATCAATACTTGAAGGTGAAAAATGTAAACTTTATATAACATAATCTATAATAAAAAAAAAACTTCCCCGTAGGCAATGTTATTTATTTTAAATTTGAGTTTATACCCTGACTTTAAAATTAATGAAATATTTCGATGATTTTATATCACCTCATTCTTGGAGACTGTGAAAGGGTGCATTACCTTTCTATTCAGTTTTATGTGGGGTGTAATTTCATAGTGATTTGACTAGTTTGGCACAGCAGTGGTTGTGGAAATGTTTGACCTTGCATATTTTGTGAGCTTTTTTACTGAACAATTCCATTATTCCAGATGAGCTCCCTGATTTAATCACATGGAACAGCCTTTTTGTGCTGGGAGGAATGGATTTTCAATGCATGCACAATCTTTGTTTGTTCCTGTACTGTAAATCCAGTCTGTTTTAATTACATACAGGGCGAATAAGGTGTATACAGAAATGTATAAAAATTTGTTTACTATCTACAGATCCACACCCACAAATGCAACACTACTCTGGTTATGGCAGCGATCATATTATCAGGGATAAGGAAGCTCCAATTATAATGGCAAAGTATGTGTTAAAAAAGTAATTATAACAATAATTAAGGATGAGTGAACCAGTTCAGACTGAATTTGCTATTTTTCGGCAGACGAATATGAATAGGTTCAAGTTAGTTTCGGGTGAATCCACTAAAACAGTGTGTAGCGCCATTTTAGTGCACGTTAGTAGAAAAAAGCACTAGGAAGGAAGAAGGGTTCTCACATGACCTTGAGACGTAGTAGGGGGAGGGGAGTTTGCCCTCATTGGCTCCCAGGCTGACAGACCAGAGGATAGGTCATCAATAAAAATAACTTTGACATCCTTTTTAAGTCTCTCCTGGCCAGGTTTCTGGTGGTGCAGTTACTGCCATACTATTTAGTCGAGTCTGCCTTTAGGGAGCTAATGGCGTGTGCTCAGCCTCGCTGGAAGATTCCGAGCTTGAAATATTTCTCCCAAAAAGCCATCCCTGCCTTGTACTCTCACAGAGACAATATGGGCCGCTACCTGTGATTTTAGTTGTATGGCAAGGTTGACATCACCGTGGACACCTGGAGCCCTCTCTCTAGAATTCAATATTGCACATGCTCGAGTGTCTGTACGAAAGCCTTGAGCAATTTTGTCATGCACATGACAGCCTCAGCAGCAGGGAGAGTATGTTGCTTCGAGGTCAGGCAGTGGCAGCTCATCCAAAGTTTGTCGGTAGGGACAACTGAGGCATGATCAGTGTCATCCCTGTCATATTTAGGGCCCATTCAGATGGCTGTAGTGCTTTGTGGATCTGCAAAACACGAGATACCGGTCGCACATGGCTGCAACCATAACAGAAAATGCCTATTCTTGTCAGCGATTGTGGACAAGACTAGGACAAGCTCTATCTTTTCCACGGAGCAAACACTGTGTGGTTCCTGTATCTTTTGCGGCCCCATTGAAATGACTGAGTCCGCATCCGTTCCGCAATTGAATGAGCCCTGAACTTAGAACAGACGCTGATGCTCATGCAGTAGAGAAGCACAGTAGAAGAGGAGTAGCTGACGCAACTTGCTGTTTGTCCTATAGTTGTTGGGGACACACAAATAGAATCTGACATGGAGGAGGATGCTGAAGATGATGATGTGTAGCTGCCACTGAAAGAGAAGGAGTCAGAGGTGGAGGAGCAAGAGGAGATGATGAGGTCAAGACACACAATCGTCTCTGTTGGGAACAGAGCCGGAAAGACCTGGCTCCTTGCGCATGCTGGCCAGAATGGCCAGCTGTATGCTTGCTTGCTTATGCAGTGACAGGTGGTTTTGTGACATCAAGCAGTTCTCAACATGATGGAATAGTTTTTCTATGTATCGCCAGGCTGAGGTCAGTCAGGAAGTCGACAGCTCCTGTCTCCATGCCCAGGTTAAGGCCTACCTAAACTCTGGCCAGTCTCTGACTCATACCAGGTTCCCTGACCCCATGGAGACTGGAACAGTGTCCCGAACTGAAGGAGTGTGCTCGCTTTCTTCTTTCTTGCCTTATCTTGGAGAGTTTTCAGCTCCACAGGGGGCGTGATGACACCTAAACTGACCAAGTTGTTCTCCGCCAGTGTTTAAAAGATCACTTTTGTCAAAATGAACCAAGCCTTGATTCAGGAGGATTTTCACAATCCTCTAGCTGAGACCGATAAATAGATCTGGCCTTACTGGCGGTGTCCCATCTTGCCATTGTTGTTGTCTGCTTGCTTGCCTGCCTCCATCTTGACACTGTAACCTTCTAACCATCATGTTCTGGATGGCTGCTGCTGCCTCTATTATGCCACCTCCACCATCATGAAACTACTGCAAACTGTCAATCGTCATGTTCTGTATGGCTGCTTGCTTTATCATGCTACTGCTAACATCATGCCACTGCTGCAACTTGCCTACCATCACATTCTGAATGGCTGCTGCTACCTCCTCCATCGTGCTGCTGCTGCGACCTGCCTACCACCACATTCTGTACCGCTGCTGCTGCCACCTTCATCATGCTACTGTCGCATCACTCCACTGCTGCAACTTGCCTACAATCAAATTCTTTAAGGCTGCCCCTGCCACCTCCATCATTCAACCACTGCCATCATGCCACTGCTGCAGGCTGCTGAGTGCCTGACCATCACCTTCCATAAGGCTGCTGCTGTCTCCATCATGCTATTGCCTGCTTGCTAACATGTACCATATGGCTTCTGCTGGAGCCTGCTTGCTAACATGTACCATATGGCTGCCTCAGCTGCTGCTGCTCACCACTACTACTATTACTATTACTACCATAGATAACCTTGTATGCTCCATGCTATGCTGCTCCTGCTGCCACTACTATTGTAGCTATATGCCACCATATCCAGACCGTATCCTTTCCACATCCGCACTGCACTGCTGCTGCTCCCAGTGGAAGAGAGAATTTTTTTAGGCTCATTCACAAGCTACTTTTTCTTCTGACAATCAACACTTCTGCGTTTCATATAGGTGGGCATTCTGACCCTGTCAAGACAAAATATTTGGAAGCTTGGTCCCCCCAAGCCAATTTTTTAAACCATTTTTTTTATTAGTCCTATAACACCGTGTGTTTAAACATCATCATCCGCCAATAAGGGCCAATTTTGGGAGGTTTTGGAATATGAAAAAGCATAACATGCTTTATGTTAATGCAGTCAAATGTGCGTTTACCCATAGTATGTCAGTGTCACACAGAAATCCTTTATTATTGCATTTCAGAGCTTGAGGTGGGGGAGAAAAAAATAATAAAAAACAAACGAAAAGTGACGATAAGTTGACTAAGAGTGCTATGTATACAGATGAGGAAGCCAGGTGCTGCTTCCTGTCCTTGCCCGGCGGTCATGTGACCACCAAGGCCGGGGGAGTGCAGGAGCTGCCGGGTCTTCCACAGACCTCGATCAGACCTGCACTGAGGCTGTACAGCATAGTATAATGCTCTACAGCTTCTCTGGGGGGTGTATTTCCCCTGTAACTGGGGCTACTATGTCAGCCCCAATTACAGGTGAAATCAATAGTAAAAAAAATAAAAAAGTAAAGTTAAATGTCCCCCAGAGGTCTTGTATGACCTTATGTGGGACACAAAATGTAAAATAAAAAATAAAAATAATATTGTTTCATAACAAAAATGTTTCACATGTAAAAAAAAATTCTATAAGACACCGGTTGGGTCAAGTGCTCACTAAAACCCTTAAAAATTCCTTGGGTGGTATAGTTTACAAAATGTGATAACTTTTTTGGGGTTTTCATTGTGGGGATACCTCAGGGTCTCTTCAAATGCGACATGGCGCCCAAAAGCCATTCCAACAAGATCTGCTCTCCAAAAGCCATATGATGCTCCTTGCCTTCTAAGCCCTGTTGTGTGCACATACATCGGTATACGACCACATATGGAGTGTTTATGCAAACGCAAAATCAGGGTAATTCATATTGAGGTTTGTTTTGTTGTTAACCCTTGATGTATTACAGGAAAAATTTGATTAACATGTAAAATCTGCAAAAAAAGTGAAATTTAGAAATTTCACCTCTATTTTGCTTTAATTCCTGTGGAATACTTAAAGGGTTAACAACATTTCTAAAGCCAGTTTTGAATAGTTTGAGGGATCTAGTTTCTAAAATAGGTTGATTTATGGGTCGTTTCTATTACGTGAGCTCATCAAAATGACTTCAGAACTGAACTGGTCCTTAAAAAGGTTGATTTTGGAAATGTTCTTAAAAATTTTAAAAATTGCTTCTAAAATTCTAAACCTTCTAATGTTAATTGATAAGTATTTTATGAGGTATAACTATCTGTCTTAAAAGCGGAGAGATTAAAAGTTAGAAAACAGTGATTTTTTTTCAAATTTTCACTAACTTTTTAGATTTTTTTATAAATAAAGGTAAAACATATCAACTAAAATTTTCCATTAACATAATGTGCAATGTGTCACGTGAAAACAGTCTCTTTATGGCTTGGGTAAGTAAAAGCTTTCCAAAGTTTTTACCACATAAAGTGACACATGTCAGATTTGAAAAATTAGGCCTGGTCAGAAGGGGACAAATGGCCCAGTCTGGAAGTGGTTAAAATAAAAAATAAAAAGTTCAAAAATATTAAATAAACACATAATTAAATGAAAAATTACAAAAAATAAAAAGTGAAATAAAGAAAATAAAAAATAAAAAGTTATAACTAGTTACTAGTTTAGCAATAGTATAGCACACTACCCTTTTTCATTCATAAAAAAATAAAATTAAAAAATATATTTATTTGTTTTATCAATAGTATAGCAGACTTTGTGTGTCTAAAATATAAAATCTTGCACAGTTTTTTCCTTTTTGCTTTCTTTAAAAACTTTACATTTTGAAATATTTTATCTTGAAACCTTTTGGTACAGAAAAAAATATAAAAAAGGAGAAATATATGTTTTTTTTCCATACTTTTCACAGTTTTTCCTTCATTTTTAAAAAATTTTATATTTGTCATCTACTGCCACAGAGGAAAGGCCTACGATGTCCCATGAAAAATATCACAGGCACATAACTACTAGTTGTGGTTATAATATTGTATTAGAAAGATTACTATATAAACTGCTAGAATCTATGCTGCTAAGTACAGTACAATAGACTTTCACATACCCTACTCTAAATACCTACCACATAATGCAGTGAATATAGTAATAATAAAAAAAAAGTTTTTACATTACAAAATCAACTCAGAAGAAGGATTCAGAAGTGTTAGAAAATCAGACCTTATATGCCCCCATCAGACCTTCAGCCTACTGTTTCGTATTTTCACATCACTAATAGCATCAGCGTATTGTGCCCCATCAGACTCAGATCAGCGTATTTAATCGACCTCAACATGTCATAGTCAAAAGCCTTGTGCCCCCATCAACCTCAATCAATTTTGCCCCATCAGACCTCAGATCAGCGTATTGTGCCCCATCAGAATGCATGCCCCCATCAGAATGTATTGTCACATCAGACCTCAGATCAGCATATTGTGCCCCATGCAGACCTCAGATCGAATGTGCCCCCATCAACCTCAGATCAGCGTATTGTGCCCATCAGGCTTCAGTACTTGCCCCCATTTCTTGCCCCATCTCAAAGCGGTTTTACCATTCAGATCAGCAGAATGTTTACATTTTCAGATCAGCGTATTGTTGATCAGCGTATTTTGTCAACAGCGTATTGTGCCCATGCTATCAGATGTGCTATCAAAATCATATGTGCCCCATCAAATCAGCAGAATACCTCATATAGTGTTATCAGACCTCAGATCAGCATATTGCTTTCAGATCAGCATACAGACCTCATATTCAGCAACTGTTCAATCATATCAGCTACTTCTATTCAGATTTAAAATAAAAAATTTACTTATCTTGCGCTGCCCTCCGGTCGCGCTCCGCTCTCTTCCCTTTATACCTATGCAGCGTCATCATAGTGCGCGCCGCCAAAAGAGCAAACCAGGGCAGCCGCAGCCAGAACAGGAAGTAAAGTTTTTATTTTAATCCTATGTGGCCTGATAGTACATATGTGTTGGCTAAAAAAATTAGTTATTAGAAGTTAGATAGGCCCATTGCTAAAACTGAAAAATTGGTCTGCTAAGGAAGGCGGTAAACACTCCAGTAAACACTCTGGTAATGAAGTTTTTAAAGAGACCAGCCGAGTATGGAGACTTACTGAAAGTGCTTCATAGTGTGTAGACCATGCTAGGTGTTATAGGTTCACAGCAGCTGCAAGGCTACATATTGCACACTGCCTGACTATTAAGACTGGGTAGAGAAGACTTGCATCACCTATGTATGCAGATGACATGTTGTCAGATGATGTTGCGTTATCACTCTGAACTGTGGTCAATAAGATACGTAATCTGTTATACAAAACACATAACTTTTGTTACTTGCATCAAACTGTAAGACTTTCTGTTAAGTGTGCTGCTAATTAGATGTCCACAGTAGTCTGACAAGCTGGCATCTGCTGCATCTGTTATGTCAACATTTTGTGATAAAGTTGTTTATAATTTTTCTAGGAAGTAACTGTGGGAAGAAAAGAGAAACAAAAAAAAAATAAAGTGAAATACTTTAGAACCAAATGTCATTACTCTAACTACAGTTTTTAGATTCAAATTATTCTCTCAGTTTCAGTTCCCCTGTTTTTCTGAAATGCCAAGGTGTTCTGTGATATAACCTGGCATTCAAAAATCCAGTCACATTGAAATGCAGTAATTTCTTTTTGATTATGAGTTAAAGTATCTCATGTAGATTTATTCTTTCATGTAACTGCTGTCTAGTTTTACCAAATTGTGGTAAAGAATGTTCAAAATGTATTATAGTACTAGGTATGTAGAGCTCATATATGTTGACCATATACTGCTGATGAATCATGGGTAAATTAGGACAAGACTCTATGATCTGTATGAGTTTGTGTTATGGAAGCAGATGTGGATTTGGTGTGCTAATGAACTGACGTGGCTTGAGGCTAATCCTTTGGGCATTATCCTTACAGCCCCCTGGTTTTCACCCTTTAAGCCTTATACAGGGATCTGAACTCCAATGCAGGGGAACCTCCATTCCACTACCCCCTAGAGTACTCTCAGTTCAGAGACTGCTGACCCACATGGGCCAACATTCTGCTGAGCACTGAGGAATCAACCAAAACAGTAGTCAAGAAATAAGCTGTGGGCACGGCAGACCACATACCAACAATCCAGTAAAGAGTCCAAAGGTCAAGTTGGGCAGCATAATTTCAGAACGAATAACAGGCAGTGGTCAAGGCAGGCAACAAATTGTCAGAACCAGAAACAGGCAAAACTCGATACATGGGAAGACAAACAAGATAATGGGACAGGATTGCATGACATTAGAGTACTAAAACCTCTTGCTTGTAAACTTTTTCACAGGGAAAGGTGCCTTAAGGTGCTGTAAGGTGGCTAGCTATTAGATTGGTAGTACTAAAGTTTGTCTGGCCCTTTAAGAGCCAGAAGGAGTGTGCACACCCCCTATGTGCAGCATTAGGGGAGGCAGCAGGGTTCTGACATGAAGAGAAGCAGGGCAGCTCTACTCTGGAGGCCATGCCCAAGGGGAGGAAGCAGGAGGATCTTGGTACAAGTCCTGGAGAATGGACAAAAAAGGACCTGGCTGACCATACCCACTGGATGATGTGAGACAATGGTGGACACAGACAACCTGTATAATAGTATGTTAGTATGATTATGTCACAATTGGTAATTGTTTTATTTGAATTTGGAGGATTAAGACTGGTTTAAAACCTGTCATTATATATTACTGCCTAATTTTAAAATTGTAACTGTCATTCTTTTTATAATGTGTTGGGGAAGTGACAAGGAATGTTTTCGTAGTACACTTATATTTCAAGGAAATAATCTGGCTCTGAAGTAGCCTTAGTAGTGCTCTCTAAATTAATGTTGCTAAGGAAAACCTGTCTTCACTGTTCAGCACAGCAAAGTACTGAACAGTGAAGACACTGGAGATAATTTATCAAACTGGTGTAAATTAGGACTTTCAAAGAAGCTGTGGAAAATGAAAGGTGATATCTGATTGGTTGATATGGGCAACTAGACCAGTTCTACTTTGCACCAGTTTGATAAATCTCCCCCACTGTTCTCACTGCCGCTGCCCTCACTGCCTCCCTCATATATATCGCTAAAACTAACCCTACCCCCCCTTAAAGGGGTTTTGTCACTTAAATAAATAGCATTTATTATGTAGAGAAAGTTAATACAAGGCACTTACTAATGTACTGTGATTGTTCATATTGCTTCCTTTGCTGGCTGGATTCATTTCTCCATCACATTATATACTGCTCATTTCCATGGTTACAACCACCCTGCAATCTATCAGCTTGGCTGTGCTTACATACTATAAAAAAAGCTCCAGCCTATGTGAGCTCCCACTGTCCCAGTCACCAGTGAGTTCGTCATTTTTCCTATAGTGTGCAAGCATGGCCACCGCTGATGAATTACAGTGTAGTCGTAACCATAGAAACGAGCAGTGTATAATGTGATAAAAATGAAAAATTAATGAAAGTGAATCCAGCCAGCAAAGGAGGTAATAACAATGCATTAGTAAGTGGCTTGTATTAACTGTATCTATATGATAAATGCCACCTGCTGAAGTGACACAACATCTTTAAGCTGTTTAACACAATGACAGCAATAGTAAATAGTGTCAAAGTGACACTGACATATTTATATCTTTGAATAAATGCTGGGCTGATAATGTTAACAAACTGCCTGATTAAAAACACTTTACGCCATCACATTTAAATTAATTACATTAATAACTATTCTATAAATTATCCCTTATTAGGGGCAGATGTCTGCCAAATATTATATACACACATACACAGTAATAACAGAAAAAAGCAGTGGCTTGTTCAAAACAAGCAATGAAAAATTATCTTTTTTTGTAGCAGGAGCAGCAGTGTAGTATGAAATCTCACAGACAAGCCAGGAAATGTGCAGCAGTTTAGGAGTAGTAATAGTAGCACCAGAGGCAGAAGCAGAAGTTGCAGTAGGAGTTGCACTATAAACAGGCAGGCTGCATCATTGGGTTGGCAATAAATATTAAGGAGGTCATTTAATATCTAGAAATATGCCTACATTAGGCTTATTTCTGGCACAGATTGTGGCACAAAGGTTATTTGTACTGCAATCAGAGAATTTTTTCTGCCCACACCAGGTGTAAAAAAGTGTGTGTGGGCAAGGAAGAGGATAGGCCGGCATTCCCGTCTCATTCATCGTTTTCTACGCTTGTTTTAGTGCAGCAAGGAAGCTGTCATACATTTAGACAGGTGCTAGATAAGTCAAAGTTATGTAGAGGCCGGCACCTCTTCATAACTTTGGCGGATCCACCGCCAGCTATAGGGGTTATATAGTGCCCTGGAACAGGGGTACTGTGAAATCTGAACATTTGTGGACATTTGCCCTTGTTTCCCCTATGCAAAGTTATAAACTTCTTACTTTATTTCACTTGAAAGGATTAACGTGCACTGTTTAATACTGTGTTATTACATTCTATATGTATGTTGTGATATATATTCGCCATTTGCACTGTATTTGCAAGGTTCTGTGGAAAAAGTTAATGAATATGAAAAGACTTTTGGGACTTTGAATGAGAAGCTGGTAATTTTCCACAGCTGCCATAGGGTTTAAAGAAGAGCATGTTTTTTGGGGGGAAAGCCAGACTTGATTACCTCCAAAACCTGACAGACTGGCCTTTTGAAAGTCTTGTTTAGCTTTGTTATGTCTAAAAACTTGTTTGTGTCTGGAAAAATGCAGTGTCATTGCCACTGAATATCATTGAAGCTCTAATTTATGTCTATGAGAGAGGGGGGTTGAAACAGTGTATCTGTTTGTGATGAGCTTCTCCACTCCACCCCTCCCACTAGAAGGTTCTAGTTCAGCCTGAAACTGTATATAAGGATAGCAGTCAGGGCCCCTAGTATTCTGTAGATAGGGACCAGTGCTTGAAGGGGTAGACTCTGTCAGTCTGCATGGGTGACCAGAAGAAGATGCTGAGATCGGGGCCCTGAGCCACAGACCACACTGGTATATTGATGTGTTAAAATGTGTCAAATTAAACTGGCATATTGAAGTAGTAAAATGTATAAAATGGTAGCAAACTTGCAAGTATTTTCGTTAGTTGATGAGGTTGTCCAGGATTAAAAAAAAACATGGCTGTTTTCTTTCAAAAACCCCACTACCCCTGTCCATGGGTTGTCTCTGGAATTGTAGCTCAACTCCACTGTAGTCAATGGGGAAGAGCTGCAATACTGCACACAACTAATGCAAAGGTGGTGCTGTTTTTCGAAGAAAGCAGCCACATTTTTCTAATCCTGGACAACCCTTGTTACAGAAGCATAATTAAATGCTCCCTTCTACGAATATACTGCACATTGGTATTGACAATAGTTTATTGATACAGTGAAAAGCACTGAATTAAACTGGCATATTGATGCACTAAAATAAGCTAATTTAAACTGGTATATTGTCTCAGTAAAATGGTCTACTACAATGCCAGACCAAAACATTGCAAAAAAAACATAATCAATTCCTTTAAAGAGGTTGTCTCACTTCAGCAAGTGGCATTTATTATGTAAAGGAAGTTAATACAAGGCACTTACTAATGTATTGTTATTATCGTTTTGTATTAACGTCCTCTACGTAATATAAGCTAGTTAAGGAAATGAGACAACCCCTTTAAGGCTGTGGGACAATGATCAGCACAATTATCCAGAATGAGCATTCCTAGTAATGCTCTTTACCGATAATTACTAGTGTTGAGAGAGCATGCTCGGCCGAACTCGCTGTTCGGCCGAGCATGCCTGTGCTTGGGTCCGCTCGGTGTTCGGCCGAACACCGAGTGTACTCGAACGCAATGCTCGAGTCTCTTCCCCGCACTGTAATGTTGATTTGTACGCTAATGCATACGAATTTGTATGCTAATGCGTACAAATTTGTATGCTAATGCATACGCATTTGTATGCTAATGCATACGCATTGTGCGCTAATGCGTACGCATTGTGCGCTAATGCATACAAATTCAGTTAATTAGCATACTTTTACGAGTGAAAGGAGTAAAAGAGAAGTCGCGATTCTGACCTTTTCCCTGGTTTAGTCATATTGACTAACATTATGCTTGGGTGCTCGGCCCTAGTGCTCGGCCAGAGCACCCGAGCATACGAGCACAGAGGTGCTCACTCAACACTAATAATTACCCATTATAAAGGTGCTCTTAATTATCTGATGAACAAGTGAATACTCATCCCTTGAGCAAAACTTGAGCAAAAATTGCTGGTTCCCCATGGATGCCAAAATTATTTATCTCTAGCAATCTCTGGTTCCCACATGGTCAAGATGATTGGTGCATATTCCCTACAAACATTGCAGTCTTTTGCAATGATGTTTTTTAGTTTCCTGGTGTTTTTTTTTTTTCTCTCTATTTGAATCTCTTTGAAATTGCAGCTCACTTTCAATGTCAATGTCACATATAGTCACTTTAACATGTGGAGGTGTCCTTGTGAACTGTATGAGACACTGACAGGCTCAAGAACTGGCCAACTTCTTCTCAACATACATGCGCATGGCTCAGGACTCTCCACCTTGTCTTGGTACAAGCCATCAGCTCTCTGAAATGGGCAGTTAATCACATGGAAAGGGAACTATTGTGGTACCAGCAACTTGGCCAGAAGCACGTTTAGCTTCTGCGCCGTTGGATGAGTGCTGTCTGTTGTCTGTTTGCAATCTCCTCGGTGATCGATTGCTGGCAAAATTAATGACATGGAGTAGTAGGAGCATCAGGACCACTAGATGATGGGAGGGAAACACAGCTCCTTTATGCTGAGATGGTGGAGCCTTTACTGCTGGAGAAGGGGCACGGGCCACTGGCTTTACCACTACATTAACACCAAGGTTTTCCTACGCCACTTTATGTGATGCTTCATATGTTAACGCAGCGCCGTGGTGCCAACATTGGCACCCTGGCCGCACATCACCTTCTGCCCACTGATCCTACATACACAACCACGCTGACGTCCCCGACACCTTGATGAAAATATGACATTTTAACTCCTCAACTGCATGCTGACTGCCTGCCACTGTCTCTATGAACTCGTGTACCGCTAGTTGTTTCTAGACAGATAGGCTCCTGAGTAACAGATGATCTACCTCGGTAACTTTTGGCTCTCATTGTCGCTACTTGCACGCCTACAGGAGGAAACAGCGGACCTCTCCTCCAAATCTGGGCTTGCCAGTAGATGCTGACTGTCCTCAATAAGCTTGTTCTTGCTGAAAAGTGGAGCAGAGCTGGCAGCTCTACAATACGTCCCGAGCAGAAGGAGCAGAAAAAGAAAGAGGCAGGTTCAAGACAGGTGAGGGCATGGTGTATGTATGTAAAAGTAAAATGGTGATCACAGTTTTGCACACTTCGTCTGAAGCAAATTGTTTTTATGAAATTCCTGACAAACCCAATTCATTTAGAATTGATTTGATTATCTCTAGTCCATATCTTCTATGGACCTGGAAACCATTGTAGGCAACTCTCTCCAGAAGTTGCCAGGTCCTACTTGGACATGCAGACCTCACTGTCTAATTTCTAATATGGACGTCTGACCTATATTATGTTACCAGGAAAAAATACTTGACAGGTGGAGCTCGTGACTTGTATTGCTAATTGAGTGTTGCAATCTCTTCTGGTTAAAAAAAAAAAGAATAGATAGTACAGATAGATTCACCATGTTAAGACGTAGAGGAGTGGAACCCATTGTACACACCAACAGGCAGTGTGCTCATGTCTCTGCTTGAAAACAGCTTAAAAATGACAGCCCCAAAAGTGGCCTTCATGCTATACCTGGTGCATGTTTTTTTGAGTACGGTATATCAATGGAGTTGTTTTTTTCATTGGAGTACACACACCATTGGTACAAAGTCTCTACCACATTAATTTATACATGACTGATCTACACCTGCCCCATAGAAGTGAATGGAGATGTAGACCGACATATGCACTACAGCTCCATTCAGAGAGGGGACCCTTTATTCTCTGGATCGTGGGTGGCTCAACGGTTGGACCCCCATCATCTGTTATCCTGTCAATAGATGAGAAGTACTGTAACTTCCATGGGATAACCCTTGTAAAGCAAAGTATATTAATTTGCTTAGCAATTGTGAACCTTTTTATTCTCTCAACCCTTGAATATGCTGTAAAACATTTATTCATGTGTTACATTATAGTTAATATGCCTGGGGGACCACTCTGGGCCCACTGAAGGGTGCCTACGAAGGGCACAGATGCACATTTCAGTAAAAAAAATAAAATAATTCTAGGCCTAGGGAGCAGCGAGTGTAGTGGTGATTGTGATTACTTTACTCAATGGCTCCTTGATCCTCTTCTCCAGGTACCGCTACTACAATATGACAGGACAGTGTTCAGCTTCAGAAAGTAGTTTGCACAGGCATGCACTATAACCTAGTACTGTGCAAGATCAGGTCACAGTGCAGCAGAGGCTTTTTGAGGAAAATTGCAGTGAACGAGGAGCAGTCGTAACCAGAGCATACAAGGATAGGTGATTTTTTTTTCTTTATTTTTGTTTGCATTTAGGGTATGGCATGGCTACATGGCGACACTGGTTGCGCGACATCTGTCATGACCAGCCTTTGCAGTGTAGCAGTGATCCCATAAAAATGTACGAGATTGCCACGCCAGTCACAAGATATCCAACACTGCTGGATTTCTGGCGACTGTCGCAGTGATCCTGTTCATTTCTATGGGATCACCGCTACTCTGCAATCCTGGCCATGATAGCTGTCACGTGACAGTGTCCCTGTGTGGCTGTACCCTTAGGGGGCAGTGGGGTGGAATGACAGGAGGTTTAAAGGAATTTGAGGTCACATCTAATGTCATATTCACCCACAACACTTATATACTGTCATATTCACCCACAACACCTATATTGGCTTATAGAAACATGAGCAAAACCTGTGTGTGGAAACCCAGCCTTAGTATGCACTTGTAAACACACATTGGGGGGCCCACTGGGTTGGGGTCCCACTTGGATGTGTTTTGACAACCCCCCACCCCCCCCCCATGCTGAACCCTTCAGCTACACCTCTGTGTGTGCAGATGGGAGAAACTTTCAAAAACTCAACCATCACTGCAGCATTCCATCAATCTGGGATTTAGGTCAGGATGGCCATAAAGAAGTGCCTCCAACATGAAAGACCATCTGGAGTTTGCAAAACAATACCTAAAGCATCTCAGATTGTGTGAGGAACAAGATTATCTAGTGTCTTTCAGTGGCTGGGACAGGGAGAGTGGGCAGGTTTGAGGGAAAGCTGAATGTAGCAAAGTACAGAGATATTCTTAAAGAAAGCCTGCTGCAAAGTGCTCTGGACTAGAGATGAGCGAATCTATTTGCCGCTTTGTTGATTCGTATCGAATCTTGGACATTTTCAGCCGCGAAGCGAATCCGAATATTTGGAGATTCGCTCTGTTAGATTCGAAAATGTTCCTAAGGCTTTCTATGCATCCGCTAAGTACTTGTCCGATAAATTATACGCTAATGCTACGTATAAGTTACTCTATACGCTGTTGTGTACAAATTCAAGTAATTAGCAAACTTTTACTGTTAGTTCTTTATTCGTGTGCAAAAGCCCAGGAAGAAAGCGGTCACCTGATCGAGTGGGCAGGGCTTGCTCTGATTAGCTCAGGCTCGGTAAGCCAGTGACGCATCACTTCTGCTGCGACTGCTGAGACGAGCAGAAGCACTGTGTGTGAAGTTCCTAAAGACTGAGACCTGTGTTGTTGAAATTGGGGTGTAATTGTTCAGGGAATCTATATTACACATCAGGGATGCAAGGCATGTGCAGGGCAAGTGCAGGGCTAGTAATTAATCAGGCAGGGAGAGAGACAGGAGAGAGATAGGGAGAGAGACAGGGAGAGAGACCGGGACAAAGACCAGCTGCAGGGCCACAGTCAAGTGAAAAATGTCTGGAATGGATAAGCAAAAGGGGGTCCAGTTCCAGCCAGACCTCAAGCTCTAAAAAAAAGGAGAAGGTGGCACTGGGCAGCAGTGCCAAAGGACCTGTAGCTGGAGCTTCTACTTGTAGAATTTGCAATACTTGGCCACTGTTCCACCAGGCTAACCCACCAAGGCGCAAAACTGTAGTGGAGGAGAAAGTAAATGAGGTACAGTAGTGGAGTGGATGGCACACTCATCTCAGTCTCAGCCGGATGATCTGCTGTCATCTGCTGATACGGTATCCATATGTAGCCAGGGGTCAGACTCGTCTGCTCCACCATTTCGCTCCAGCAAAGCCCGTCATTTTGTGCCACCTCTCGGGCTTCAGTGCTCCCTCCTAGTGGTGTCCCTTTTGCAATTTATAAAATAAAAGGCCACAAACGCCTCTGCGTAATCTGGCGGTTATAGAGGACAGCCTCCCTGAGGATTTCTTAGAGGGCAGTCAGAGTTTGGACGGCCTGGAATTGTCGTTGGTGGGGAACAGCCTAATTTGCAAGTCCGAAAAAAGTGGTGGGAAGGAGTCTGATGATGAATCTGATGTGTTAGACCGGAGGACCTGGGAGGCGGATTGGGCTGGTGAGGAGGGTTTGATCTCTGAGGAGGAGGGTGGTAGTAGTAGTGGCAGCAACAGATGGCAGAGGCGAGTTAGGCCCAGGGCCAGTACTTCCCTGGGAACTAGAGAGACCCCAAGTATAGTGGGGCCGGTACCAGGGTCTAAGCGTGCAAGGGCTACAAGCTTGGCCAGCTGTGGAGGGTGCACGTCGGGTGTGTGGAAGTATTTCATCACTCTGCCGGGGGACAGCAGTATGGCCACGTGTAATTTGTGTAAACAGAAATTGAGCCGTGGGAAAGCCACAAATTTCGGGACCACTGCTCTGTGGAACCATCTGAAGCAGCGTCATGCCACCAATTTAGAGCAGCCCATTAATACTGAAGAGCTGGTTACTTCTCCCGAGGTCCCTTCTGTCAGGCAGGCCGCATCCAGGGCCGTAGCTCAGGCCGCATCCAGGGGTGTAACTAGCACAAACACCTCATTGCCCACTGCGTGCATGTCTCCACCTCCTCTTATTCGCCAGCCGTCCATTGCCGATTGTGTGGGGCAGGTCCCTAGCCGGCATTTCTTCTCCAAAAAAAGCTATCCCCGCCCTTTACTCCCATGTGGCAGACAATATTGGACGCTCTCTGCAGCCGTCTCTCTGCAGCTCCGTGCACGCCACGGTGGACACCTGGAGCAGTGCTTATGGCCAGGGGCAATACATGTCCTTTACTGGCCACTGGCTGAATATATTTAGTGGCAATGAGGCAGGAACCCCCCAGCAACCGGGCCAATTGCTGTTGGCACCTCCACGCGCTTTCCAGCCAGGATTGCAGCAGACCACCCAATAACTATCTTCCACCTCCACGGGCAGTCCGCCTGCTGGAGCGTCAGGGCAGAGTGTTAACCCCCCTCCTTCATATCATATGTGCCAGGTGAAATGCTGCCATGCAGTGTTAGACTTAGTTTGTCTTGGCAGTAGCAGCCACACAGGCCAGCGCTCGCTGCATTACATGAAGCAGCAAATAGCGCACTGGCTGTCTCCACGCCAGCTGGAAGTGGGCAAGGTAGTGAGTGAATATGGGACAAATATAGTGGCAGCTCTAAACCTGGGTCAATTCACGCATGTTCCCTGTATGGCACATGTCCTAAATCTAGTGGTGCAGAGATTTCTCAAAACATTCACTGGCCTGCGCACAGTGTTGGCAAAGTCGCGGAAGCTTTGCACTCATTTGAACCATTTATATGTATCTCGCCGCGCTCTGCTGGAACTGCAGCGACAAAACGGTCTTCCGCCACACCTCTTAATAGGTGACGTGCCTACCCGGTGGAATTCCACTCTTCATATGTTGC
The DNA here is from genome assembly GCA_900303285.1 of Rhinella marina. NCBI lineage: Eukaryota > Metazoa > Chordata > Amphibia > Anura > Bufonidae > Rhinella > Rhinella marina. The sequence goes on along the minus strand of ONZH01022101.1, from coordinate 919 downwards.
AGTGGCTCCTTGAGCAGCGTAGAGCAGTGGACGATTTTGTCCAGCAGCAGCCAGAATCTTCCACCATAAGGAGCCGGTGCGGCTTTGATTTCTGGCAGAGGAGGCTGGTCCGAGATGCCTGCACTGTTCTAAGGCCCTTAGAAGAAGCCACCAAATTGGTCGGCCGGGACAGCTGCGGAGTGAACGACGTAATTTCACTAATATTTGTGCTGGAAAAGACACTCCCGCTCATGCAGCAGGGGGCAATGGGGGAAGGAAATCCTGGCCATCTGTCTGCACACCATTCTGTCACTGTAGGGGAGCCCCAACGCCAAAGTTCCCTTGGGGAGCAGGAGGAGGATGAGTATGAGGAGCTTCAGTTAGAGGTGGGGGGGGAGGAGGAGGATTTTAATGAGGATGATGATGACCAGAAGGAGGAGGAGACACAGCTGGAGGGTCTGGAGGCTGACGATGATGAGATTTTCAGAGAGGCTGAGAGAGGCTAAGTTGGAAAGAACTGGCTCCTTGGGCACGCTGGCCAGGATGGTGAGCTGTATGCTCACATGCTTACGGAGCGACAGCCGTATACGAAAAATAAGGCTGACAGACGAATACTGGCTGGCGATGTTTCTGGACCCGTGGTATCAATTCAACATGGGGGATTGTTTTCCTCCACCGGAAAGGGAGGAGAAATTAGCATTATTGCAGGAGAAGCTATGTAGTAACCTGTTGTTTTATCTCAGTGATACAAATCCATTTCACACAGCTGTGTGTAACCATTCTGTGTGTCACAGTTCAGCTGTTCAGTCAGCACAATCCGTATTTTCTGTCCAGGTGACCCATACCGTACGTCATTTAATCAAATACGGTCTTTTGCTTTCACTTATACAGCTACATTACAAAAATCTCTGTGCGACATTTGTCTGGGTTTGCAGTCAAA
>ONZH01022100.1:0-13528 GCA_900303285.1 Rhinella marina | reverse complement strand
CAAATAATTTTGTTATGTGAGGGCCATTCAGTCTTCGAAGGAAGTCCCCTCCCTTTTAGATTACTTCTCAGATCCTGTTGTCACAATAGACTATATCCTTTGAGATTTTAAATGACAGTGACTTCAGTTATCTCTGATCATGGACAGAGTCAGCAAGGGAGTGTCCAGAACTTAACTCTTGATGATCTATCCTCAGGAAAGGTCAACAATATCAGATTGGTGGGGATATGGCTCTCTGTACACGCACTGATCAACCGTTTGTTGACAAAGCCTTGCGGTGAAACGCGCGTCGAGGTGTTGGTGCCTGGGCTGAGACTTTGCCCATATATCTACAATGTCACAGGGTATGTGATTGTTTGAACAAGGGGTATTATTGTTATTCTTATGCATTAGTGCTGGTAGTGGAAAGGTGCACCTCTATTATGGTATCTATGTGCCTTTTTACCCTGGTATTAGTTATTTAGATATCTGCAATGGATGTTGCTTGATATTTACATTGGATATATGGGACAATGGTCTGGGACTGTGTCTTGGTGTCCATAGTTATTTACAGTGTGGGCTTCTTCTGCTCACATGCTCTTTAATAATATATATTTGGGCACACGTGACACATACCCCTTACTTTTTCTCCCCTAGTAGTGTTCTCTTGGTCTGTTTTAATCGTCCATCATGCCATATCTTTTTTGGTAATTTATTATTATCATGGATTAATAAAGCTTTGTGAATTTTTATACATTTCTGGTGTTATAAATGCGTCCAATAGTTACTACAGATCTTCTAAGGCTGGAACAGTGGCCTGAACTGGCACAGCACACCCTATCTTCTTTCTTGCCCTGCCTCCAGTTGTCATCTTTTTTAACCCCGCCTTGAGGCGACACCCAAGTGGACAAAGTTGCCCTCCGACAGTGTCCAAAACATCACTTTTGTCAAAATAAACCAAGTCTGGATTCAGGAGGATTTTTACACTCCCCGGTGGATTCCGATGAATAGATCTAGCATTGCTGGCAGTGCCCCATCTTGCCACTGTTGCTGTCTTTCTGCCTATTATTTCGTTCTGTATGGCTGTTGCTGCAGCCTGCATCATGTCACTAATGACTCTCAATCATAAGTTTACTTGTATTCAGTTTCCACACGGTTGAAATTTATATATTTTTTTTTTTTCGGGGAGGGGGGATTTCTTTAAGTAAAGCATAAATACCGACATTTTCTTATAGTCCAGGCAATGCTGGGGCCTGCCTCATGTCACTTATTTCTGAGGGTCAGTTTCCAAGTACTCACTTTCCACATGGTTGAAATTTAACCCTTTCACTCACGGAGGTTTTTTCGGTTATGCATTTTCGTTTTGCGCTCCCTGCCTTCAAACAGCCATAACTGTTTTATTTTTCTGTTCACATAGCTGTATGAGGGCTTGTTTTTTGCGGGACAAGTTGTACTTTCCAACGCCACCATTTAATATTAGATATGGTGTCGTGGGAAGCGGGAAAAAAATTCCAAATCGGGTGAAATTGGAAAAAAAAACGCTATTCCGCTACAGTTCTACTGGTTTCTTATTTACAGCATTCGATCTGCATTCAAACTGACCAGTTACTTTCATTCTACTGGTCAGTACGAATCTGGCAATACCTAATATGTATAGTTTTTCCTGCGTTTTGATTTTTTTTTTTTTTACTTGTCATATCTTGACCCCTATAACTTTTTGGTATTTATGTGTATGGAGCTGTATGGGGGCTCATTTTTGCGGGGCGATCTGAAGTTTTTATTGATACCATTCTGGGGTGTATATGACTTTTTGATCACTTTTTATTTAATTTTTTTTAGAAAAAAAAGCAACAAAAAACGGTGAATCGCCATTTGGACGTTTTTTTTCCGCCACACAATTCGTCGTATTGGAATTTTTTAAAATATATTTTAAAAGTATGGGCGTTTTTGGTCACGGTGATACCCTATGATGTCTATATTTATTGTTATTTAGGTATTTATTTTTTACTTAGACAGAAAGGGGGGGGTGATTTGAACTTTTATATATTTTTTATTTTTTATATATTTTTTAACATTTTTTTTATTTTTGTGCTTATTTTAAAGCTCAAATATGAGCTAATATATTGTGTTTTTTTTTTTTGTTTTTTTTGTTTATGAGCAATCAGGGATTTACTAGCTTGAGATAAATCCGAGAATTGCTCATTTCTTATCCTGGCCTGCCATCTAGTGGCCAGAATAAGAATTGCACTTTGAAAGCTCTAAACCTTATCAGCGTGGCCACATGGGGTGTCTGCACACCGCCGGGAAGCGTACGCTTCCGGGTAAAGACGCAACCTGGTTGGGAGATGGTTAACACAGTTGAAATTGAAAAAAAAAATTGGGGTGGGCAGTTAAATTTAATGAGCCAGCGTATTATGTGATTATGTGACTGTATTAATACAGATATTTTCTCACTGCCCAGGCAGGCTGAATGCAATCAATAGACCGCTTCCTTGCTGCTGGTCCCCCATCACGTGTATGGCTGCTGCATGCTGAAGCCTGCTTCATGCCACTAATGCTACTTGCCAACCACTACGTTCCCAAAAGACACTTTTTTAACTCATAACATTGTGTGTGTTTAAATATCATCTTTCCTTGATCAGAGACAATGTTTGATCGCTTTGGAATATAAAAAGCATGAGACGTGCCGGCGCGGTGTGTTTTTAAATATGCTGTATGATAACACAGTCAAAGGTGCGTTCACCCATAGCTATGTATGTCAGTGTCACTCACCCATCATTTACTGTAGCTGTCATTGTGTTCCATGGCTTGGGGAGGGGGAGAATTCATAAAAAATAAACACAAAATGAACTAACAAGTTTTCCTAAAATTATGAGTCCTTGGAGGCTATATTCTAACTTTCAGGCCAATTGGATCAACTTTAGTCTGGCCCAAACCGATTCAGGTCCAAATCAAACTTTTTCAAAAATTATGTGACAAACTTCCTGCCAAACTCAACAAAAACGCAACAAAACTTTTTGAAGGTAACTATTTGTCTGAATCAAGGTAAATTTCCATAAATGACAGTAATGTACATATAATACTCTCAAAATTAGGAGGACAGCTTATACATAAAAATATTCTATTTCTCACATAAATGTTTGTTCTTTTTGGAGGTCTCCTTGTTACATTATAGGAAACACTGATGCAATCACCAAAGACATGAAGTATTAGCTTTCCACATCACTTCTTCCTATTTACTGGATTGCATATCTCCTCCAGCAACTCAAATAGTTTTTTTGATTTCTCTATATATTTCTTACCCGTTGTTTCCATAAGGTACTTTATATTTTCCAGTTCTTCATTTCAACTAATAGTCAAGAGCAAAGAACTTCATACAACCAGCCCTCAAGGAAGCAATTGCACCCTCATTTTCTTTCATTTTTTTCCCTATTGATTTAAAATCATACACATCCCACTTTCTTCATTGCTCCTTGGATTTATATGTCTATAGTGATGTCCTCCTTCAATAGCAGGATTTTTTATTCATATTTTATTTGTTGTCTTAGTACCTTTTAACCATTATTTACTTAATTTTTGAATTTATGTTCAACTGTTTGTTAATATATTTTTTGGATATGTTTCAGGACAACTTTAAAGGAGTTATCTAACTTAGAAGTCAATGTATCCCCTGATGGTAATGTGTGTCCACTCAAAAAGATATGCTCACCTTGCCAATACAGCATTTCTGCAAGTAACTGTTAGTGTTTTCCATTGAACCACAAACTGTATGATCACTGAGGCCAGTCATGGGGTACAATGGTCAGGGGTCCAAACAACTTCTGGTCAACGACACGAGGCAGTCGGGAAAAAAGTTGCAACATTGAAAAAGTGTCACATTGGACAGGTGAGTGTATGTTTTTTTTTTTTTTTTATTACTTGGGCACACGTTCCTGGCAGGGGAACATTGACTTCTAGGTTAGACAACCCCTTTAAGCTTGTCCTCCTATATATACAAATAAAAATGCATTAAGAAGCAGTTGAACTTGGCTGCAAAAATTAAGTATTAAATCATGCTTACTATGGAGGTATATTTCAACCAGAGCTAAGTCTGGTGCTTGTCGACTTGGTTCTGGTTGATAGTAATTAATTCATAGGTATGGTACCTTATGGATATGTACAGCATTTGAAACAAATGAACTTGGACAAAAGTTCACTAGAGAAAAAGTATATTTAGTTAAAATAATATATAGATTCTAAAAAAAAATATTTTATTGATCTTCCTCCTGCATAGTGAGCATACAATTGTGAGCCCACTGTTACAATTAGTATAACGTGTTTTGTTCTTAATATCTGTTTAGCAGTTATCATGTGAAATATGTATTTGAATTAGACTTGTGTCGGCACAACTTCCGAAAACTTGAAAGACCAAAAATAGCTATGTTACCAGTCTATATCTTATTATTGTGAGACTATTTTAGAACAGTGATTTAGCTGTTAGCTAAATTGCAGAAAAGTTGCAGGCATTACGCAGACCTAAGTACCTTGTGTTTTGGTCTTTGATGCAACATGCCACCTACGACCAAGAATCCAACAGCATCATATTGCAGTCATAGCATGTCACATATCACAATGAAACCCTACTGATGATCATTAAAGGGGTATTCCTATCACATACAATGGGTGCATAACCATTGTCTGATAATTGAGGGTCCCACCTCGGGGACGCACACCTACAAGGAGAACAGAGTGGGGAGAGCTGTGGCTGGAGGACCCCGGTACATCCACCGCCAAGCGTTGCACCCCGCTGCTCCCATACAAGTGAATGGGAGTGCAACACAAGGTCCCTGCTTACATTCATTTCTATGGGGAAGACGGAAATAGCCGAGCCAGTGCTTGGCTATTTTTGGCGGCCCCATTAAAATGATTGGAGTGCGGCTGAGCATGTGCAGTGTGCCCTACTTTCATTTCTCCGGCTCCATTCTCGGTGTAGGTGCAGGTCCCACCTATTAGACAATGAAGGCATATCCTAGCAACATGCCCCCGATTATATGTGATGGCAAAACCCCTTAAAATGCAATGTTGCAGAGGACACTGCAGTCAAATTCATACTGCACAACATATAGTGTACAGCTCCAACTTAACTAATAATGAGTTAGAGACTACACAGTGAAAGCTAACTTTAACTTATCTTTTTTATTGTCAGTTTGTTTAGCATGTTAAGTGTCAGATTAACATTTGCTACTTCTCTATCCAGTTGTCCACCTTATTTACTGTATTAACACCACAATTGAAAGGAAATCACTTAATGTTTAGAAGACCTTACAATTTTCTGTTTTTGCATTTTCATTTTTCATTAGTCGCCTTTCCAGAGCCATAACTATTTTATTTTTCCATTCACATAGCCTTATGAGGGCTTGTTTTTTGTGCACGACAAGCTGTATTTTTCTAATGGCACTATTTAATATTGCATATAAAAATAATGTAGTGGGAATATGGAAAAAATTACAAATGGGGTGTACTTGGAAAAAAAATCTGCCATTTTTATGTTTTTTTTTTTTATAACATTACCTATGCAATAAAACTGACCTTCTTTCTCCAGGTCAGTGCAATTACGATACCACACTTGTATATTTTTTCTTAAAATAATAAATAAATTTAACCTTTTTTTTCTTTTTATCGTCATATTCTGACCCCTATAACTTTTTGTAGTTATGTGTATCATTTCCCTGAAATTTGGATCGAAGTCTACGTTGGAAACTTCAATTCACTCAAAAACTAGAACAGTCTTAAGAACAGTTTAGTACAGAGGGTCCAATAATAAATATCAATGATAAGCATCATGTATTGAAACTAGATAAGATATGAAGTAACTGATATGTCTTTTTGTACATGCAATAATATTTAAAGTTCTACTTTTATTTCAGTGTTAAATGATAAATAAAAGTTGGACCTACAACCAGATTTGTACAGCTACAAACTTTTTCATTATTATGCGTTTTTTTATCGTATTATTACTTCTGTAGCACTGGACTTCCTATTTAATTTCTGTAAAGTCAACTTTCTATGCCGGGTTTCATTTCATATAATATACTGTATAGGTAGTGATGGAACTGTGACATACGCGCTTCTTGCACTGTTCAAACATTAATCAATTGCAACTTTCCTTTAGTCACCAGCCTTTTTTCAGTGTTCCTATCTAATCTCAAATTTTCAGATATCCTGCTCTATTCAGACTTCAATTTCAGAAAAGAAATCATTTTAACGATTTTTGTATTTGTAATGAAAAGAAAGAAATGATTTGTTACTTTAGAAGTAATATATAAATAAAACACAGAAAAATATAAATGAGCAAAGTCATTTAATTGCCCCTTGTCATCACAACCAATCCGTAGTAGTCATATTTAATATATGTTCTCCCCATTATGTCTGTTCCTTATCTTCAACTCCATTGCTCCAGCAACTGGTAGCACAAAGAGATTTAAAGAGATTTCCCAAAGATTCATGACAAACGTGAAAATAAATAAACAAATATATATATATATATATATATATATATATATATATACAAATATATATATAATCAGTACAGACCAAAAGTTTGGACACACCTTCTCATTCAAAGAGTTTTCTGTATTTTCATCACCATGAAAATTGTAGATTCACACTGAAAGCATCAAAACTATGAATTAACACATGTGGAATTATATACTTAACAAAAAAGTGTGAAACAACTGAAAATATGTCTTATATTCTAGGTTCTTCAAAGTAGCCACCTTTTGCTTTGATTACTGCTTTGCTCTTGGCATTCTCTTGATGAGCTTCAAGATCTAGTCACCTGAAATAGTATCCCAACAGTCTTGAAGGAGTTCCCAGAGATGCTTAGCGCTTGTTGGCCCTTTTGCCTTCACTCTGCCGTCCAGCTCACCCCAAACCATCTCGATTGGGTTCAGGTCTGGTGACTGTGGAGGCCAGGTCATCTGGCGTAGCACCCCATCACTCTCCTTCTTGGTCAAATAGCCCTTACCCTGGAGGTGTGTTTGGGGTCATAGTCCTGTTGATAAATAAATAATGGTCCAACTAAACGCAAACCGGATGGAATAGCATGCCACTGCAAGATGCTGTGGTAGCCATGCTGGTTCAGTATGCCTTCAATTTTGAATAAATCCTCAACAGTGTCACCAGCAAAGCACCCCCACACCATCACACCTCCTCCTCCATGCTTCACGGTGGGAACCAGGCATGTAGAGTCCATCCGTTCACCTTTTCTGCGTCACACAAAGACACGGTGGTTGGAACCAAAGATCTCAAATTTGGACTCATCAGACCAAAGCACAGATTTCCACTGGTCTAATGTCCATTCCTTGTGTTCTTTAGCCCAAACAAGTCTCCTCTGCTTGGTGCCTGTCCTTAGCAGTGGTTTCCTAGCAGCTATTTTACCATGAAGGCCTGCTGCACACAGTCTCCTCTTAAAAGTTGTTGTAGAGATGTGTGCTGCTAGAACTCTGTGTGGCATTGACCTGGTCTCTAATCTGAGCTGCTGTTAACCTGCGATTTCTGAGGCTGGTGACTCGGATGAACTTATCCTCCGCAGCAGAGGTGACTCTTGACTCCTGATGACTCCTTTCCTGGGGCAGTCCTCATGTGAGCCAGTTTCTTTGTAGTGTTTGATGGTTTTTGCGACTGCACTTGGGGACACTTTCAAAGTTTTCCCAATTTTTCTGACTGACTGACCTTCATTTCTTAAAGTAATGATGGCCACTGATTTTTCTTTACTGCTTTCTTTGCTGCTTTTTTTCTTGCCATAATACAAATTCTAACAGTCTATTCAGTAGGACTATCAACTGTGTATCCACCTGACTTCTGCCCAACACAACTCATGATCCCAACCCCATTTATAAGGTAAGAAACCCCACTTATTAAACCTGACAGGGCACACCTGTGAAGTAAAAACCATTTCAGGTGACTACCTCTTGAAGCTCATCAAGAGAATGCCAAGAGTGTGCAAACCAGTAATCAAAGCAAAAGGTGGCTACTTTGAAAAACCTGGAATATAAGACATATTTTCAGTTGTTTCACACTTTTTTTGTTAAGTATATAATTCCACATGTGTTAATTCATAGTTTTGATGCCTTCAGTGTGAATCTACAATTTCATAGTGATGAAAATACAGAAAACTCTTTAAATGAGTAGGTGTGTCCAAACTTTTGGTCTGTACTGTATGTATGTATATATATATATATATATATATATATATATATATATATATATGCTGAAGAAATCATCTTTGCACGTGTATATTTAATCTATTTCATTTAATATTTGTGTGTGTCATTAAAAGATATCAAGGGTGACCTCTACATCACCCTACCACTTAACACTGACACCACCACAGAGCTCCGTCTCCTTAAAATGGAACCTCCACAGCAGTCCACCCCCTTAACTTTGACCTTCACAGCAGCCTGCCCCCTGATTAGTGAGTTCCACAGCACCTCACCCTCTTGACAGTGACCTTTACAACAGCCACCCCTTAAAACTGACAATAGCTTTTAGTCCCCTTAACAGCAACTGCCCCTTTAACAGTGACTGTCACAGTATCCACTCCTTTGACAGTGACCCCACAGTACCCTGCTGCCCCTTTAATAGTGGCCTCCACAGTCACCTCCTCTTTTAACAGTGCCTTCCCCTTTAACAGTGACCTCCACAGCAGCCTTCCCCTTTAACAGTAACATCAACAACACCTAGGGTGGCCACACCTCGGTATCCGTGAAGCCACACTCCTAAACATGAATACACGGAGGAGACCTGACCTGAAGGTGAGCTAGGGACAGCCAGGTGCTTCTCTCTCCCTCAGTCAGCCACAGGGAGCCATGTCTACTGGCTCTAGTGACTGACTGGGGGTGAGTGAAGCCTCAGTGAGTTGCTGCAGCTCACGATCAGACAGCACAGTGCTGCTGTCTGAGAGTGAGGTGTTCAAAAGGACATTCCTGTGTCCGTCCAGGCCGTGTGCCAGATGGAGGACAGGGAGCTAGAAAACCTGACGCCTGGCCACCCTAACAGCAGCCTGCCACTAGGGTGGCCAGAGGTCCGGTTTTCAGACTCCCTGTCCTTCGTCCGGCGCAGGGCTTGGATGGACACAGGAATGTCCTTTTGAACAGCTCACTCTCAGACCGCAGCACTGTGCGATCTGAGCATGAGTTCCAGGGAGAAAGTCACCCTCCTTCCCACCCCTGCAGCTGACAGAAGTTGATTTTTACCATCGTTTTTTCAATCCCTGTCGGCTGCAAAGTGGGATTGAGCGTGGCCTGACTGGGTTGAGGACGTGGCTTAGTGGGACTTGGTGATGGGCTTTTAAGTCCTTCTTTTGTGGGTGGCATGAATTACAGGTCGATACCATGGTAATTTATGAAGAAACAGAGTAGGTAGCAGTGGAAGAAAATATATTTTATTACTACTGAACTGTAAATATGTGAAATTTCCATTATACAAGGTAATTATTGATTATGAGTTAGTCTCAAATATATGTTATATTTATGATAAACAGAATACCCCTTTAACAGTATCATTCACAGCGCTCTGCCCCTTTAAAGCTGACCTACAGCAGTGACGAAAAATGGCTGGGTTGTTACGGAAACCTGGTGTGAAACTGTGTGTGTGTGTAAACTATCGGCCTGCTAGCTTCTATTGGCTGATAAGGGTCATGTGACCAGGCTTCTATTGGCTAATGTATTTTTTGGGAATATCTCAGGAACAGTACGTTCTGTAGAGCTGAGACCCGTTGTAAAACTTTCCCGTACACCCGATGTACCTTTCAAAATTAGACAGTATATGGTACATGATAATTTTGTTCTAATAGCGCCAGAACCAGCCTTGTACCTCACATGGGTTCGGAACTCTCCCTATTCATTGCTGTAGTTCTGCAAGAATTATTTCAAGCTGGCAGCTTAGGGGGTCTTTTCTGCTGCCACTCTCTCCCTATCTTAGCTCAGGGGGCAAATTCTTTTCTGCTGCAGCTGTATCTCCATCAAATCTTGGGTGCATGTCATTTCTGCTGCAACCCGGGCTATCACATCTCAGGGGGCATGCCCTTTCTGTTGCAGCACTCTCCCTATCACAGCTCAGGGGTTGTGTCCTTTCTCAGCGGCATGTCCTTTTTGTTGCTGTTCTCTCTCTATCACAGCTCAGGGGGCATGTCTTTTCTGCTGCTACTCTCTCCCTGTAACTACTACCAAGATTTCTAACAGTAGATATAGCTAGTGGCGGTTGAAGAATGAAAATCAGCATGTGTGACCACTTCATTATTGTGACTTGGGTGGACAGAGAAATAAGTAAAAGAACAAACAGCAGGTAGTGATATACAGATACATTTTATTGAATAACTCTGAAGCTATACTAAATGTTGAATTACATGCAATTAAAAAAAAAAAAAGATTCAGGTGCTGGTTTGAAAAATGCCCATACAGATGTATCAAATAAACATACATCTGTATTAATTTGTCAGAGTCACCCAAGTCCGCAGAACTACTTAGCTTAAATAACTGCAAATTCCCTTTAAAACTAGTATAACAAGACAGAGATTAAACAATTGCCATATGCTGGTAAGCTGTTTATTAATCTAGAGACCAAATGTATTTGATCTATATGTGGTAAACAAAGCCTGAACCTGCTCAGTGATCCAGATGAGCAGATTCTCCATTGTTCTAATAAACTGTCAATATTCCTAAAACACAGAGCAGATGGTAAAATTATTTTAAGCAACAAAAAAAGCAATGGGACTTAATTTGCTCTTAGATCAATTGAAAATAGCAGAATGACTTTACCTTATATATTACCAAGGGACTCAGCCTAAAATCCACTCATTTTCAGCATGTAATAAGTGAGCATTCAAACATGCTGCAACCTAGGGTTTCTGTAATAAAGTATTGATTTCACTTGAATGCTAGGATAATTAACAATATTAGGAGAGAAGGGAAAATATAATGCATTTGCATGAAACTCGAATGTAACTGTAAATCAGATTAAAATATGAATTATCACACTGAAAATTTTTCAAGGTCAGAATATTGAACAGAAATCTGCCATATGTCTCTTATTTGTTACCAGTTCACATAATAAAATATTCAATTAATCCTAAACCGTTCCAATTAGGATTAAGTCAAAGCTAGCAACTCTCTGTCTTCCTGGTTTTGCTGGTAACTAGAGATGAGCGAACATGCTCGTAACCTGGATGAGGATGAGGAGGACGGAAGCGACTGCCTGCGCCCATGCGAGCGCAGGGGAGCCGAGCGGTACAGTGCTCGTTACGAGCATGTTCGCTCATCTCTACTTGGTAACATGTTTTTTTTTTTTTTTTCTAAAATGCATAATATCCTGTGGTTTAATGCCCTTGTACATGGAATACTGTAGCTTCATGTCAAAGTCCATGGTGTCCAGTGCCCAATGGTCTCTGGTGCCCATTATTCTTCCAGTTTTCATAGTCTCCAGTGGTTTGCTGCACCAGTCTTGGTACCCAGAGTTTGACCCTTCTTCATAGTATATGGTGTCTAGTGCTTGTTTCTACTTCTTAGTGTCCAGTCTCTGGTGTCTTACAGATCAGCAAATGTGGACTCACATGGTGTAGGGCTAAACCTAAGGGCATTATTCCGTTGTTTACCGGGTACTCACTCTTTTAAGCAACAAGCTGTCTCCAGGGATAGTCCCAGTGCAGTTGGCAGCTGATGCAGTGGGTCTGAGTCTCAGAGGCAGGCCTCGAGGGTTCAGGATCCAGAAAATGCACCAAAACCACAGGAGCTGTCTGAACATTCAGTAAGGATTAGAGGCAGGTTCTTAGATGGGGATTGCACATTGGTAGCGTAGGTGAATGAAAACATAGAACCAACAGGAAGGCTGGGTGGTAGTGAGGACACAGGCAAGGTTGGCAGTAAGGGTACTTGACAGGAACATGGACAGGACAGACAGACAGGACTAACTTAAACATGAAGCAAACTGAAAATGGAAGTGTAGGAATACACAAGCAGAATGGAAAAAAAATTGGAAATAACTCAGAAAAAAATGTAGGTAAATTGCAATTGCATTAGATTATCAAATGCCTTTGCTGGTCACCAAGGAACCTAAAGCTCAGCCTGCTGTGTCAGAACCTGGAAGAAGAGCAGGCAGTAAGCACAGCAAGTACTAGCAGCTATACAATCACCATTCCCAGCACCTCCTGCATACTAGTAAGCACTTTCATAATAGAAAAACCCACTAAAATTGCTTTATAAGATGCACTGCCATTTTTCCCTATTCTGACAAAGCTTTTCTAGCGAAACACGCGTCGAGGTGCTTTCTGGCCATGCCGGACCCATGCTCTCTTATAAGGTCTGTGGGTGCGTACTTTCCCTGATACTTTGAACTTATGTATATACTGTAGATGACCTTTGTTTAGCACTATGTCAATTTGTTGAGGGATTATGGTGATATAATTGGATGCCACTCTCTAGTTGGTATTTTTTTATACGTGAGCAAAGTTCTCAAAACTTCGATTTGGCTGTTGAATTTCACAAAGAAATTTGCTTCATGACAAATTGCTTTGTCACGAAGAGCATTTCTTTGTGAGTAGCGGGCACAATGATGGGGAACGGCGATGGTGCCATCCCCATCATTGAACCCCTGAGACACCGCGTTCATCACTGAAATGACCATTGAGGGCTGTGAGGGGTTAACCTATATTAAAAAAAAAAACTCACCTTATCCATTTGCTTGCGAACAGTCTGCCGTGACCATCTTGATTGAAGATCCAGCGCAAAATTTCACATTGGCCGGCAAGCTTACGTCATACATCACCCCACACAAGATTTTGCGTGGGATCTTAAATCAAGATGGCTGTGGCGGACTCTTCGCGAGTAAATGGATGAGATAAGTATGACATTTTTTTACTGCTATTTTAGGGAAAAATTATTTGTTACAACGAAGCACAAGGAAACTTGGCTTGGCAAATAGAATTTTTCATGAACGTCGATTTGGGTAGCTCTTTATACAGTACTCTGTTAGCCAGTAACTAACTGCTATAAAATTGGATAGGTCCCACTTTGTTTTTTGAGACATTAACATCTTTTTGGGTGAAAGTGTTTCTATGGGGGCCAGCAGGGCCACTTTATCCATAGGGCATATGGTGCATGTGCACCGGGCCCACCAATAGGTCACGTGGGGCCCCCCCTTACAACCGGCCGGTCACATAAATTATTTTTTATTTTTTTTAATTTCCCGGAGAGGTGGATGGGGGTGTTCGCTAGCCGGGGCGCACGCTCACCTGTAAACTTAGGTAGCGGTGAGGCGGCGCCATCCGGCTCCAGTGCGGCTCCGCCGGTGGGAGGCGTGATGAAGTGGCGCGGGCGGCGCAATGACGTCATCGCGCCGCCTGCGACGTTCCTCAGGAGACCCGCCAGAAGAGGCTGGCTGGGTCTGCATCATGGGACCGCGGACCGCGCCAGGACAGGTGAGTATAAACTGCCCACCTACATGCTGCCCTAAACCTAGCCCCTGCCACTCTATTTCAAACCCCCAATATTGGCCCTGTCTTAACCCTGGCCTC
>ONZH01022099.1:0-11529 GCA_900303285.1 Rhinella marina | reverse complement strand
GCATCCAGGCGATCCTCATCATTTAGCTCTGAAGAGCTGAAATTCCTGATCCGGCTGATGGACAGAGAGGATTACGATGGGACACACCGCCATCCAAACCAGCATAAGAAGGAGGTGATCCAGCAGGTGATCCAAGGCCTGCGCCATCGTTTCCACACCCCGATCCAGATCCAGCAGAAATGTTCTGATCTGAAATTCAAATGCCCAGAGCAGCTTAATGAGATCCGTGCAGAGATATGGCAGGGTGAGTAACAAAATATTTGCTAAGTAGAAACATGTAAAAAAATGTGTGTACTGTATTTTATATATACCAGCAGTCACTGCAAATAATGAAAAAAAGTATAGAAGGACAACATGGTCGTGCGTAGTGCGCTGCAGTAATTTTGTTTCATGCTAGGCAACGCCTCTAACTCTCGACCCAAACAACTTAAGTGAAGGTATTCTAGTCATTATTGTTAATGGTGCTGGCCGTTCTCCCGTTTGTGTCATGCAAATGCACTAGTTCGAAAGAAAGTACCCTTATATGCCCCTTCATAGTTAGCGCTTCCTTCTCCTGCACACAGACTCAAAGACGTGCCTATGCTGCAGCTACTGTCAGTGGGCGATATCCAAAGTATTCCTACTGCACCGTATTAACGATATAAAGAAAGTTATTGCGACGATAACGTTATCTATTGCCAAAAATACCTTTTTAGAAGAAAAAATATGATATGGCCCCCCTCTCACACCCATAATATCTTAATAGTAGTATGTGTTAGTACTAAAAAGAGTCATCATCTAACAATGGTGTACATTTTTTTGTTGCAGAGCACCATCAACGACGGCGTCACCACCGTCGAGGCAGGACTGCCCCTGAAGTACCTGCAGCCTCCAGTAAGTGTAAAACATATTTAATTTATTTTTCATCCAAGCTACGTGGGAGTGCAGCTGCAGTTAGGGCACTAGTGGTTAGGAACAGGATCCTCCAGCCCCAAACTATTCCCATGTAGCTACAACTGTTCATTAGAGTTAAATGTAAGGCTACTTCTACACTAGCGGCAGCCCGGATCCAGCAGGTGAAGGGTAACTCCTGGATCCATGCTGCCGCAGGTACACGTGTGGGGCCGGAACCACGCTCCGGCCCCAAATTCACTGTAATGGGGGTGGGCCACGAATCCGGCCACAGCACGTTAACCCCTGCTGAGAGGCAGCCAGAGCGAAAATACAACATGTCACTGTTCTGTTTTCGCTCCGGCTGCCTCTCAGCAGGGGTTAACATGCTGCGGCCAGATTCGCGGCACGCCCCCATTACAAGCCCCCGGGCTTTTGCGCACGATAAACGAACTAACAGTAAAAGTTTGCTAATGAATTGAAATCGTACGCAACAGCGTATACAGTAACTTATACGTAGCAATAGCATATACTTTATAGGACAAACTACGTAGCGAATGCGTACAAAGCCAAAGCGAATCACCTAATATTCGGATTCGCTTCGCAGCTAAAAAATCCCAAGATTCGATACGAATCAACGAATCGACGAATCGATTCGCTCATCTCTAAAAAGGACCTAGGAATTTTAGTGAACAGCAAACTAAGCTGTAGAAACCAGTGTCAGACAGCTGCTGCCAAGGCCAATAAGATAATGGGTTGCATCAAAAGAGTCATACTGTAGATGCCCATGATAAGAACATAGTCCTGCCACTTTACAAATCACTAGTCAGACCACACATGGAGTACTGTGTACAGTTCTGGGCTCCTGTGAACAAGGCAGACATAGCAGAGCTGGAGAGGGTTCAGAAGAGGGCAACTAAAGTCATAACTGGAATGGGCTGGACTACAGTACCCAGAAAGACTATCAAAATTAGGGTTATTCACTTTAGAAAAAAGACGACTGAGGTGTGATCTAATAACAATGTATAAAATATATCAGGGGTCATCTCTCCCATGATCTTTTTATCCCCAGGACTGTGACTGTGACTAGGGGACATCCTCTGCGTCTGGAGGAAAGAAGGTTTGTACACAAACATAGAAGAGGATTCTTCACAGTAAGAGCAGTGAGACTATGGAACTCTCTGCCTGAGGAGGTGGTGATGGTAAGATCACTAAAAAAGTTCAAGAGGGGCCTGGATGTATTTCTGGAGGGTAATAATATATTATATGTTACTATGTTACTATGTAACTATTATGAGCACTAGTGTTATCTGTGGTTTTACATAGGACTGCAGTTAACACTACCACATTATCAGCACTAGTGTTATCTGTGGTTTTACATAGGACTGCAGTTACTGTAACACTACTACATTTTCTGTACTCAGAGAGCTATCACTGTGTTACATGTTGTGTTACATTACAAAATAACAAATGGCTCATAAGCGCCAATTGACCCTGCTTGACCCAGATACAAATTGTATACATTGTGCTTTAAAACATAACGTTTATTGTGCCAGTTGATTGTGCATTTTTTCACCCCACCACACCTTTCTGAACACCTGCTTCACAGGTATTACCAGTTACTTCACTGGTCCATAAATCTGATACATCTGTAATACATACCCCTAACTCTGCTAACTGATGTGAGTGCTCTAAGGCAGCTAACTCGTGACAACAGAACCTAAAAACAACTCCTGCCCCCCGACATGTTTCGCCAGTGAGACTGGCTTCTTCAGGGGTATGGGCAGACTTGAGTGAGGACGCTAGTTTACCCCTATTTAAAGCTTGGCTAGAATAGATTGACATCATAGTTATCCTATCAGCGCCTAAATCGCAACACTGTTTCCCACTGTGATGGGTATTCAGGTCCAATTTTCTCCTGCCAGCCGTCCGTGAGGTTGCCCATTGGTCCATACTCACCTATGACGCGCGCTGCGCTGTTCTCAAGTGCACCCCGACTTAGTTCCTGCCGGTCCAACTGTCAGCGAGCCCCGCGCATGTGCGTACTCTTAGACTTACTGGACGTAGCTACTGCTGTCTATGTATGTCCTGCGCTACACTACCTGCCTACGGACTCTGTCTCCGTTAGCCTGCCTATCTCTTATTGATTCATATATGGATCTTGTCTACAAAATGTCTTTTACTTGTAATTGCTAATACTATGATGAAATACCTTTATACATCGCCATAAAGATATATAATATTTGCCCATTATATTTGTTATCTATTTTAACTACCCCAAACAGATTGATGGAAATGGGGTACCAATTGATAATAAGCCTTTATCACTGACTGACCAGAGACAGAAGATGCTTAACATATTCATTAATAGGTTGACTGATTACATAAATAACCTATCTCACTTTATTAAGTTGTGAACTGTTAACACTACCAATAGAAGGAGATGGAGGTTAACCTTTGGTAGTTTATTAGTTATTAGAGCTACCACTATAGTTGGATAAAAAACCAAAGTGGACAATGCTTTACTCTCATCCATAGATAGCAACAGTCAGGGGTACTGGACTTAATCGTTGATAATATTGATAATATTGTTGCTGATGGACCAGAATCGCAGTGGGGTCAGTGTTGCTTTACATGCGCCTTGCCTATATATCTATTAAATGCCAATTAAATTATTCCCTCATAATGGTGACCGAGACTCGAATAAATCATATTCTCAGTTATCATAGTGCTGTCATTATTAATAAAATTGTTTATTATTTTATTGTCCTTGTCATATTCTTTTAGTCACAATGTAACATCATTTTGTTATCTTTCCCATGTTGCCACAATATGAGGATATAAAAAACCTAAATCAATAAACAATGATGTATAACACTATGGTTACAAAGTTTGATCTTTTTGTTGTTTTAGCTCTATAGAACGCCTTGTGTAAAATCTTTTTGGGGTACCCCCTTTCTTCAAATCTCTGCAACAGATTATCACTTTCTTTCAGAAAGTCTTCATCACTTGAGCAATTTCTCCTTGCTCTAATGTATTGACCAGTGGGGATGCCCTTTTTCAGAGGAAGGGGATGGTGGCTTTCCCAATGCAACAAGTTGTTCGTAGAGGTGAGTTTACTGTAGATGTTGGTTTGGATGCAGTCATTTTCGTTGAGTAGTGCTACAAAATCATGAAAAAGTGCCGTAGTGCCGTGCCATAATATTAGTACATCATCGATGTACCTACCCCAAAAAGAAATGTGTTGTGTGTACTCGTGAAACCGTTCTGAAAAAACAATAGTGTTCTCCCACCACCCTAAAAACAAATTAGCATAATTTGGTGCACATTTACTACCCATTGCAGTACAGATTAATTGCAAATAACAATCCCCATTGTAAAGAAAATAATTGTGTGTCAATAAAAAACGTAATAAAGTGAGAAGAAAGTGATTGTGTGCGTGAAATTGAGTACCCTTAGTGAAAAGAAAAGATGAAGTAGCCTGAATTCCAAGCTCATGTCTGATACTCGTATACAGAGCCTCAATGTCCAGACTCGCTAATTTGGTACCCTCCGTGACCTGGACCTCCTAAAGTCTGGTGACCGCATCCTTGGTATCTCTGATGTAAGAAGGAAGAGATGGTAAAAAAACAGAGATGAATTCATCCACATATTGACTAATGTTCTCTGTAACTGTTGTTATCCGAAATAATGGGCTGTCTTTGTTTGTGCACCTTGGGGATAGCGTACAAGGTCACAATGGTGGGATGACTGTTGAGCGGGTATTTAAATTCATCCTTAGAGATAAGTTTAGACTGTTTTGCCTCTAAAAGAATATTTTTCAGTTCCCTAACGTAATTATCAGTGGGATTTAACCTCAACTTTTGATATGTTTTAGTATCCTTTAACAGTTCACCCACCATTTCTTCATAGGTGTGCCTGTTCATCAATACAAGGTTTCCACCCTTGTCTGAGGGCTTAATTATCAGATCTTTATTTTGCATTAATTCCTGCGATGCTGCCATCTCTTTCATCACCAAGATTTTCGAGGGTCATGCCTACTGAGTGTTGTATGCTTTTTAAGTCACGTGTAACCAGATCAACAAGGTGTCTATATTGCCAAATTGAGAAAATGGTGGTGTAAATTTAGATCTTCGCTTAAGGGTAGAGTAGGGGGGTTCAATAATGTCAACAGCTGCAGGGTTCTGATCATCCAAAGACTCAAAAATGTTAATACTGTCTTTCTCTTTTTGCTGTGATGTGCTAAATCCTTCTCTTTTTGTTTATGTACTTTGTGAAGTGCAAATTTACGTGCAAAAAGGTTTACATCCTTCACCCAATCAAAACAATTGAATTGTGGTGTTGGAGTGAAGGACAAGCCCCTTTGAAGCAACCTTACATGTTTATCCTCAAGTTTGATAATCTGAGATCCACCTTTTTGCACTTTTATGTCTTCGGATTGTGTGCCCACTTGTCCCTGTCCCTCAGCTGGACTCCCTGTGCTAAAAAAGGAGACACTAAAGATGGAGTCTGGGTGGTGGTAACAGCCAGTTGTGGTATGGCTTGTTGATGTTGAGAAGAGGTGGCAGTTGAGAAACATGGTACAGTAGAGCCAGAAGATGAATAACTCTCCTGTCCCATTCGTGAAATTGGAAAAGTATTGATAGCCTCCCCTGCTTGCTCCTGATTTGCTCCTTGTGTTATACTTATGGGTCCCCATGATGGCACTAGAGGTGGCACAGGGGTTACCAATTGTGGTGCTGGTGCCCTCCTTTGTGTAAAGGGGGCACGTCCCTTATTCTTTCTTTTGATTCCAACTGGGGCACCTCCCTGACTTCTCTGTCTTTGGTCCTCAGACCCTGACCAATCCGATTCAGATAAATCTGTTTGTGACGTTTTGATATAACTATTTGTGTTTTTAGTCCTCACAACCCCATTTACCCAGACTTATTGATATATATTTGACCAGTGTCAAAGTCGCGTTTGTCCCTGATGTACTTTCTGTGTTTCCTTTCTTTTGTTTCTGTTTGAAAGGATTAAATATTTTTTTGTAATTTTTGTTCACACTGTCGTGTTACATAGGACTGCAGGTGATATCAATAACATTATCTGTACTTGCACCGCCCAAGATTTGGCAGGACAATCTCAGAATTTGGTGGCTACTTGGCTTTCATACTTTTTTTTAATGGGAGGGGGCGCCCTTTTAAATTTTTGCCTCATGCAGCAGAAGAGTTGGAATCAGCCCTGTCCCAGTATCTGCCTCTGTGACCACCAGGTTGACGAACTCAGTGTGTAGCAAAGGCTGGAGGTTTACTGCAGCAATCTTGATGACATTGTGTGTGAGTGACTGACTGTTAGTGTAATAATCACTCAGTCATTCACATACACTGTGCTGCAATGCCTTAGGGGAGGGAGCTGTGAACCATGACCTCTGTCTGTTGTATATGTATGTGTGTGCGTGTATATGTATACAGTATATGTATATACATATATATATATATAGAATCGTACTCACTTGACCGGTGTAAAGAAGCAGGGACAACACAAAGTTTATCAAAGTCCTGTTTATTAGGCTTTCAAGTCGATACAGCCAATAACTCCGGATTGCAGCCGGGTCAAATAAACGCAGCACACACTGTCAGTGTTACATCACACTGATTGCTTTCTTCTAAATGAGAATGCTCCAAGTCCTGGACTGGAGCATGGGGAACAGACACCCACCCAGCACATTGCCTGTTCCCAGTAAAAGCCAGACCTGGACTTAATGGAACCAGCTATGCTAACTATTAAGGTGTCCACTAACTACCTTAGCGGACACATAAACTGCTGGCCTTTACTCTACCAAGGCCTGACACCTTGGTGACACGCTCCCGATGCAAACAAACCCCTATTAGAATGCTTCCTGCAGCATTCTGGGTGACACATATCGCCCCTCAGAAATGGCACCTGTCACTACCTCACTATATATATATACATATATATATACATATATATACAGTATATACTATGGTGGGACATTCTGTGTCTGTAGGTGGGTTGCTGCTATTAGATTAGTTTAGTTCACTCATTGCTGTCCCACTGTTTATCATTTTAAAACATTCTCTAGGTACTGGTATAGTGCCAAGTGGGCCGTTCAGATGCGGATCTGCAAAAATACGGATCTGCAAAAACACGGATGCCGGCCAGTGTGTGTTCTGCAATTTGTGAATGACATGACCAGCGTCCCATACAAAATGCCTTTTCTTGTCCGCAATTGCTGTTGCTGTTTTTGCGGAGCTGCGGCGCTACGCGATCTAATGCTGCCCATTGAAATGAATGGGGTGCATCTATTCCGCATAAATTGCGGACTGGATGCGGACCAATTCATATGGTCGTGTGAACGGACCCTTAGGGATATATACAGGAGTATGTGACTGTAAATAATATTATAAGTGATGACCAACATGGGTTTACCAAGGACAGAAGTTGTCAGACTAACCTGATTTGTTTTTATGAGGAGGTGAGTAGTAGCCTGTACAGAGGGGTGGCTGTGGATGTAGTGTTTCTGGATTTTGCAAAGGCTTTTGATACTGTCCTTCATAGATGTTTAATTGGTAAAGTAAGGTCTATAGGCTTGGAAAGTATAGCCTGTAATTAGATTGAAAACGGTGAAAAACTGTTCCATGTCAAATGCCCTCAAAAGACAAGGGGGCATTGCCTCTGACTGGAAAAGAAAAAGTTAAGACTCCAGAACCGTCAAAGTTTGTTTACTGAAGTGGTATTATACCTACTAGAAATGAAAAAATATAAGCTCTGCGAAAGCCACCTTGACACCTGGTAGATGGGCCCGACACACGTCTGATCAAAAATGTGCTTCTATTTTTTTCAATTTTCATTTCTAGTAGGTATAATACCACTTTAATTTAGAATGATCCCCATTCCTTAGTTCTATGGTTTGCATGTGAAATGTTGTGCAGCCATATTTTTATAATTTTTCTGTATGCTTGCTTTATGGATATGCACCTGTGAACATGTATTGCTAGTCTAAATTTTCTGGTAGTATATATTGAGGGTAGCAGCCTCTTTTAAACTGAGCAACGCCCATCTGCCTGGGGCTTCTGAGCAGAGTATAAATGTAGCTGGTTCCTACACTGCTCTGAATATTGTAGGCTTAAGTAAGTCCAAGAGAGGCAGTCTGTTAGTGTTAGGTACCCATCTGCGGAAGCCACCTTGACGCCTGGTAGATGGGCCCAACACACGTTTGATCAAAAATGTGCGCAAACTGCTTCTATTTTTTTCAATTTTCATTTCTAATAGGTATAATACCACTTTAATTTAGAATGATCCCCATTCCTTAGTTCTATTGTTTGCATGTGAAATGCTGTGCAGCCATAATTTTATTATTTTAAACTTTATTTCCTGTAAGAACTGTAAATCTGTGGAATAGACTTCCTCAGGACGTGGTCATAGCAGGAACAGTGGACAGTTTTAAAAAGGGTTTAGATGAATTCCTAAAAGTAAACAACATTAATGCTTATGAAAATGTGCAGAAATCGAAATCTAATTTCCTTCTGAGATTCGCGTTCCCACCTATCACTTGGTTGAACTTGATGAACTTATGTCTTTTTTCAACCATATTAACTATGTAACTATGTGTAGTAAAATCTAAAAACCCAGAATTCCGCCACGGTTTTTGGGGTCTTGACAGCACAGCATTCACTGTGTGCTAAAAATAACCTGACGTCCTTATTCTGCTGCTCTATACGAATGTGGCGATACTAAACTCATATAGAGTATTTTGTTTTACCATTTCAAAAGAAAAAATAAAAACCTTTGAAAAAATCTAAATTTTCTTTGCATTCCCATATTCTGACAACCATAACTTATCTATACGTCGGTCTATAGAGCTTAATAAGCAATTGTATTTTTTATTGGCACCATTGCGGTAAGTAAGACTTTTTGATCATCGTTATACAATTTTTTCGGGGGGACAAGATGTAAAAAAAATGGCAAATCGTGTGTTTTTCATTTTTTTTTCACATTAAGGCGTTCACTGCACAATAATTATTTTTTTATATTTTAATAGCTCAGACATTTTAGGATGTGGGGATACCCAATATGTTTGCTTTTTTATTGTTTATATATTTTTATATGTAAAATTAGGAAAGGGGGGTGTTTGAAACTTTTAAATATAATGGTGTTTTTATTTTTTTACCTTTTTCACTTTTTTTTATTATTACCCCCATAGGGTGCTAGTACATGGGATCTTTTGATCCCTTCTCCTATTCACCCTAAGAGAGATCTATTAGGCTTCATTCACACGACCGTATTTTGTTTCCGTGTCCATTCCGTTTTTTTTGTTTTTTTATGCAGAACCATTCATTTCAATGGGTCCGCAAAAAAAACGGAAGGTACTCCATGTGCATTCCGTTTCCGTTTGTCAGTATTTCCGTTCCGCAAAAAAGATAGAACATGTCCTATTCTTCTCCGTTTTGCTGACAAGGATAGGCATTGTTACAATGGATCGCGGACCGCAAAACACATATGGACGTGTGAATGAAGCCTTAGGATAGGATATAGGAATAGAATAGGATTTCTACTCTCTCCATTCTGAGCTAAGCCTAGTGCATCGCTCAGTGTTGAGAACACCGTGGCAGGCCTGGATAGCTTCAGCAGTGTCCAGGCTGCCATGGCAAACGATCAGAGTTCACTGCGGCAGCTCCAATAAGAGGGCACAGGGAGCCACATCCCCCTGCCTTCACTCACAGGTGCTGCGATCAGCGATAATAGCAGCACCTGAGGGGTTAAATGACTGGAGCGGCGGCATGGCTGCTCCTTGTCAGTGCAGGTGGGTGCTAGCTGTATGATACAGGGGGCAGCCTCCATGTATGGAACGATTCCGCTGCAGAGGCCAGCTCAGTACATCATCACTCTTTAGTTAATTAACTAAAGAGAATATACATTTCTGCTGCCCAAACATCCACAGACAGCCTGCTTTTACAGTCTCCCTAAAATCCATAAAGGAGTCTGCCCACTAAAAGGCAGACCAATTGTTTAGGGGACAGGGAGCCTAACCCAGAATATTAGCGGTTACAATTTGGAGACCATTTGTCACAGCCCTTCTCTCTTACGTCAGGGAGTCCATGGATGTCATCAATAAACTTGATGGCCTCCATATCAACATCCAGGTCATGTTAGCTAGTTCCGATGTGGAGGCGCTTTACAGCTCCATACCCCATGATAAGAGGTGTGGGTTTGTGGAAGCATTTTTATAGCAACGTGGCACTCACCTGTGGCCACACAATAGGCTCATGCTGCAATTGCTTGTGGTTCATCTTGGAACACAATATGTTCTTGTTTGATCACCGTTTTTACCACCAGCGCAGGGGCATGGCGATGCGGAGACCTTGTGCCCCCACGAACGCCAACCTCTACCTGGGCTGGTGGGAAAGAGAGTTGGTTTTTAGAGATCACATGTGCACTTGGTCTAACCATATCACATTATGGCTATGTTACATCAACAATGTGCTGATTCTATGGAAGGGGAGTATGGAGGAGTTCAATAACTTTGTGGCACAACTAAACATGAAAACAGAATTATACTTCATTCCATCCTGAACTGTTACCAACAATAAGTGGAGTTGAGGAGGAAAATACATCCCAACACAACCATTCCCTCAAACTCAAAACTCAGAAATGTCCTTGTGGAGTTAAATGCAACCCCCCCCCCCCCCAATGTATATAAATGGGCAATGAATAACTGGTTAACTATGCCCACTTTAATGAAGGCATTCTTCATAAGACAATTAGTTAGAGCGATCACCTAGTCCAAGTAAAATTGCCTCTACGCTCATTTTAGGGGTTCCCACAGAGTATGGAGCCACTTTCTCGTGATCCATGGTTCTAATGGCTAAACCTTATCCAGTGGATAGAGTATAACTTGGTGTAGTCAGAATACCCCTATAAGTAACATTACAATATACATAGTAACATAGTTTATAAGGCCAAAAAAAGTCATCTGTCCATCCAGTTCGGCCTGTTATCCTGCAAGTTGATCCAGAGGAAGGCAAAAAAAAACCCTGTAAGGTAGAAGCCAATTTTCCCCACTGTAGGGGAATAACTCCCTGGATTTCTAGTACCTATAGCCTGTAATATTACTACGCTCCAGAAATACATCCAGGCCCCTCTTGAACTCTTTAAGTGAATTTACCATCACCACCTCCTCAGGCAGAGAGTTCCATAGTCTTGCTGCTCTTACCGTAAAGAATCCTTTTCTATGTTTGTGTACAAACCTTCTATCCTCCAGACGCAGAGCATGTCCCTTGTCACAGTCCTGGGGATAAATAGATGATGGGAGAGATCTCTGTACTGACCCCTGATATATTTAAACATAGTTATTAGATCTCTCCTCAGTTGTCTTTTTTTCTAAAGTGAATTATCCTAATTTTGATAATCTTTCTGGGTACTGTATAGTCCACTCAGTAACATAGTAACATATAATATATTATTACCCTCCAGAAATACATCCAGGCCCCTCTTGAACCTTTTTAGTGATCTTACCATCACCACCTCCTCAGGCAGAGAGTTCCATAGTCTCACTGCTCTTACTGTGAAGAATCCTCTTCTATGTTTGTGTACAAACCTTCCTTTCCTCCAGACGCAGAGGATGTCCCCTAGTCACAGTCACAGTCCTGGGGATAA
>ONZH01022098.1:0-18804 GCA_900303285.1 Rhinella marina | reverse complement strand
ACCCGTAGATGACCTACCTAGCTGATACATATCCACCTTGTAGTGCAAGCTCACACTAAATAGAAGCCATCTGTAAAACAGGAAAAGTCTTTAGAAGGTCATATATGAATGGATCTATGACAATGCAAAGCTTCATTATACTATTGAAGTACATATGTGCAAAAACATTCTTATACTGTGGGTATCTACTCTGTGCTGCAGCACAAACTTGAAAGCACTTGAAGATAACCCTCTGAATAAATGGATATTTCTACTGTTTTATAAAGTTTAATTGAATGTTTTAAAATTTACTATGAGGGACTTAGACTTTTTAAGTTTCAAATATCAATTAAAAATAGCAATAAAGATAGATATACAAATAAATAGGTCAGGTACATAAAGTATTGTGCAAATAGTTTTAGGCAGGTGTGGAAAAAGTGCCTAAATGTAAGAAAGATTTAAAAATGAATGGTGTTAATAGCTTATTATAGCTTATTTTTAATCAATTAACAAAATGCAAAGTGAATGAACAAAATAGAAATCTAAAGCATATTAACAATCACTGTCAATTATTTTAGGTACACTTGCCAATAGTTTTTAAGGGAGAACTAACAACGGAGTTCTGTGGATGTAGGCTTGCTCAAATCCTTCTTTCTCTTCATATAATCCCAGACAACTTGATGATGTTGAAATCAGGGCTCTTTGGGGGGCCATATGATGACTTCCAGGACTCATTGTTCTTCTTTACTCTGAAGATGGCTATTAATGACATTGACTGTTTGGGGACATTGTCATGCTGCAGAATAAATTTGCAGCCTGTCAGACACCACCCTGATGGTATTACATAATGGATAAGTATTTAGCTGTATTTAAACTATTAAAGGGAATGTGTCATTAGAAAATGACCTGCTGTTCAAATCACTTTTTTATGTTTAGCATATTTTTTAAAGAACTTTTGATGATGTTGTTATTCATTTTCCATGTATTCCATATATATTAAAACAAAAAAGATTAAATCCTGCAGTTTTTGCACTGGCCACTATTGTTCTAATAATTGGCGCCACTTCTTGGTTTGTACAGATCACTTTACTGTAGTTAACTCATTCTAATCCTGCCTATAATGATATCACCTCTGTGTATAAACAAGACAGGGTCCACCATTCACAATAGGTGATTGTCACATTTTATCTATTCCTTTCTTGTACAACGACCTCTGCACAGGTCATAGAACATGCTTAGAAAACTCTACTATAGAAGTCAATGAGGACCCCTCCTGACCATTCTGTCTATGGCTCATGTGGCTTCCATAAAGCAATTTTCTTGATGCTTTCTAAATTCTATTAAGAACAGCTCAGGTAGGATGGCCACCCCATATCATGTTCAGGAAATAGAAGAAATAATCTGCAATCAGATAATAAAAAACAGATTAGAAAAAAAGAGATGTGTTTCTATCTCATTTTAAATTCTATCTGATAAAATTTTTAGTGATACATTTCCTTTAACACATTGTTGTAGCATTTTTTAACATCTGCCTAAAACTTTTGCACAGTCCTGTACATATGCTAAAACTAGAGATGAGCGAAGCGATTTGTCGATTCGTTGATTTGTATCGAATCTTGGGATTTTTCAGCTGCGAAGCGAATCCGAATATTAGGTGATTCGCTTCGCTTTTGTACGCATCGCTACGTAGTTTGTCCACTAAATTATACGCTATTCTACGTATAATTTAGTTACTCTATACGCTGTTGCGCAGACTCCTCCCTGGTAGTTACTCTACACACTGTTGCGTACGAATTCTATTCAGCGATGCAGACTCCTCCCTGGTAGTTCCGCCCACTTCTCCTGCGTGCGAGGAAGACGTGGCAAGTCAGCAGAGTAAGATGGCGGCGAGACAGCGAGGTCCTGACTGGGGAAGCATGTTGTGGGCAGACGACCCCTATGAGGAGAAGGAACCGGAGATCTATCTCTCACAACTCAACAGGAAGTCGGATGAGGTGCCTGCTGAGGTTGTGACTCCACTGGCTGACAAGGCGGAGGCGGCAGGAGTTCCCGCTCCGCTGCGCAAGGACAACTCCTTACACCAGAATTTGATGGTCCCTGAGGCTGTCACCTGGAACGCCCAGACCCTTTGGGAATATAAAAAGCTGGTGGAGGAGTGGGTGGTGCAAGTTTTGAAGCACCCACGGTCTGGTGACCCTAAGCTGGAGCGCCGAAGGGGAACCGTTATTTGGGTTAACGTGGAGCGTGGAGTCGGTTTCATCGGCGATGAGGAGACGGCGGAGGAGTTACATGTTAATCGCCTTTCGGTTAAGCGGCTGTATCTTCCGCCCGTACGCCACAATCTCCACGCAGGGGATTACGTGGAGTATACCCCCATGAAGAGCCTCCAAGGCCCCTTTGCTACTGGGGTGAAAATCTTAAAGCGACCACCTACTCCTGCAGCGCCCCCGGAAGACTGGAGTGAGGAGGCCCAGGCCGCAGAAGAGGCTTGTGACCTTGAGACCTTGAGATTTGAAGAGAAATACCAAGGTCAGGATCAGCCGGAACCCCTGATTTGCCGCCACCGATACCACCGATCCTTCATGTGGGACAGATGACCACGAACACTTTCGTGTACCATCCAACTGTGGTACAGTACCACTACCAACTGCCATGCCCATGGCAGTTGCAGGCCGCCGCTCGTGGAAGACCGTTACCATTACCGTTACAGCTTGAGATTCTGTCACCTAGTATGCCGGCAGGAGGATCTGGCCACTACAGATGGGCAGGGCCAAAGTCACCACTGCCTTTGCCTGTGTGCAGCCCAGTCACCAAGAAGACCATCCTTGAGAGGTCGGTGGGGGACTACTGCCGCAGCGAGGGCCGCTTTCATGATGAGGCCGGAGCGCCCTCTCATGTCCTTTAGCTCCAGCAGCAGTGAGGAGGACCTGCTGGCCTTTAAGTAATTCCAGCAGTTTTTATGGGAGCCACAACATGGACTTATCCTAAAGGGTGGGCACTAGTTGGCCCTTGTTTTTAGTTTTGTTGCCCCGCATTTGTCCTCACCCAGATGGCCATGGATTGTTAGGACTCCCTCCATCAAAAGTTTTTTTATCCAAGTTGCGCATACGTGTGCCTCATCCCTTTTTTCCCCCTTTTCAGGTTATTTGGGGAGCCCCTTGAAAGAGGGTTTTTTAAAGGGAACCTTTGCTGCTATTTTTTTACCCATTTGGATTACAATTTTGCCTATGTGGATTACAAATTGCGAGTTTGGGACTCTGCTCCAGTTCTATGACAAGCGTCAGAAGAAAAGAGACTTAAACATGTCTGTGAGCATACTAGGTAGGTGATATTTAAAATGTTTATATTATACTTATAATAATGTATTTGCACTATTTACCATATATGTGTCTCGAATATTCGCTCTGCCTCTGAGGAGTGCACGCCGCGGCCTCTACTCGTACGTGCCTGCGTATTACGTAATCGCTTAGACAATAGTACGCTGAGATTCGTAAGCTATTTGTACGCTCATGCGTACATCTTCTAAGAAGTTGCGTACATTTTGTAAATGAACAATCGTTATTAGTGAGCGAATGTTCGCTAATAGCACATAACATATATTTTGTACGCAAATAAAACGAATCTATTCGTCGAATACACGAATTTTAGGAAAAGTTCGGAGAATGTTCGGCGAATAATTTTTTCAATGATTCGCTCATCTCTAGCTAAAACCAACAATACTGTTACAGTGTTACCTGGTGGCCTGTGTCTGCTGCTGTCCTGCTTTACTAGGCATGCAGCGTCATTCCACACCCCCAAGAGAAGAGACACTCTTCCTTGAATGTAAAAGAGCAACATGATATGCTTGCATCGGTTGGCTATGGATATTTATTATTTCACTTCTTGCTGCAGGAGAAAGGCTCAATAGAAAGTCCTTGAACCCATCTCAATTTTGTCTCTTGCAACCTAGATAAAGAGCTCGCTATGTGGGTACTTTTCTCTCCTTGTTCTAGAGATTGCTGAGGGTCTCAGAACTCAGACTCCCACTGAAATAACATTATTATGGGCCATATTTTTTTTATTATGTCCTGAAAAACATAGAATTCAAAGAGGGTGAATCCTCATGACTGCATTTTGACACCTGAAATACGATCTATGCTTCTCTTTAAAGTGGTTATCTGAGACTATATAACCCCCTCCCCTCATTTGCCCAGCCCCTCATGGTGATTATACTTACCCCGCTCCCTACGCCGCTTCTCCCCCCCGTACTGCCGCTTCTCCCCGTGCAGGGATGAAAACATCTGGTGTCGGGGGGAGCAGTCATTGGCAGGCGGGGACAGGGATGAGCCTCCCTAGTATCGTTGGTGATGCTAGGGAGGCTCCCCTCCGTCACAGGATGTTTTCATCCCCAAACGGTCAGAAGCAGCAGCGGCAGTAGCGAGCAGGGTAGGAATAATCACCGTGAGGGGCCCGGCACATGGAGGGGAGTTATGTAGTCTTGGATAACTTCTTTATCTTTGTATCCGACCTGTGTGGAGAGCTTCCTGGTTTTCATGTTGCTTGCATCATAGTGTTGCAGTCTCAGAGGTCTTACAATGTACCAAAATCATGTGAAACTTTGATTGCACCCAGGGGGCCTTATTCAACCAATTTTGTGACTTTTGAAGTTAGGCCCTATTAAACTGAACAATTTTCAAACCAATTATAATGAACTAGCGTTCAAAAGAAGGCTCGTTGCTGATAACTGGCCCATATAATCATGCTGCCTATCAGCCAGTAACTGAGAAAACACTTGGTTGTCAGCTGCTTGCCTGTTTAATCCAGTATGTGCTACCAATAATTATTAGAACTGAATAAAGGAAGAATGGCTGTGCTAGCAATTACTCCTTCTACATTCACTTTGCATCGGCCCATGTCCGTAGGTGCTTATCCTGCCTGAATATAGGGCAGGCTAATAGGGCCCTTACCTGGTTGGACCAGATCTTACTTAGGGGTTTCATAGCAAAGGGGGTGAATACATATTCCATCATAACTTTTCATTTTTTTTCATTTCACTGTAACAGTTTGGACTTAATAAAATCTACGGTAAATTAAAATCCATTTTTAATTCCAATGAATGCTGGATGAATACTTTTGCAAGGCACTGTATGAGATGGATAATAACTGCAGTGGGATCTTTATTGGGAAGTATTGTTAAGGAAATATTATTTAATCTTAATAGCACTCGATGAATAGCGCTCGATAAATGTATGTCAAGAACTGAGCGCAAATTCCATTTGGGTCTGATTCTGAATAAAAAATGTTTTGTTTTTTTTTTCCCTAAACAGCTCTGTTTCCTTTGCTCACTGTAACTCCAAAATTCTCCAGGATTGAAAATGAAATTTTGATTCTATAGAATCCAAATTGTACAAAGAAATTCAGGTCCAGTGCTGATTCTATAGAACTGATTCGCTCATTTCTATGTACATCAGTGATTCCATACTTATAGGCTCCATTACATGCATATATTGTATGATCAGTGAGCCAGAGCACAGGGATATAGGAGTTATGTCCATATGATCAACAATGAAAGCCTAATTTAGTTGACAGCCATGTTCCCACTGTAATGACAAAGGGCATTAAGGTTTGTCAGAGATATTTGCCTATGAAGCCATATAAAAGGTATGCCTTAAGGACCCTTTACACGTCCCATGTTTGGACAGAGTATCACTAACGAGCTTTCGTACAGATGCTTGTTAGCGATAATTTGCCAGTGTAAAGGTGCCAACCATTACCCTATGAACTAGCAAAATGCTCATTCATTGAGTCACCTAAATCATCACTTGCAAGCAGCACATTGTGTTGTCTAAACAAACAATGATTCTGTATGAGGATGAGTGATGATATTAGCGATCATTCCTCCCCATACTGTTGAGGGGATCATGGCTGTAAATGCAGCAGCCTCCTCAACTGACAACAATCGCTTGCTACATCAGGCCATGTAAAGGGGCATTAAGAGTTTGCCTGTCACAGATGAACTAACAGGCAATAATGCTATGTAATACTATATATTTCAAAGCATTATATAATCAATCAAATTGCTTCATACCCCAGTGTGACTAAAAAACAATTACAAGACGAATAAAGTTTTTTTTTTTTAAATTCCCCACATAAAAGTTAAAAATAAACCAATTTTTTGTAAAAAAAAATATTTCATTGTTAAACACAATAAACCATAAAAAATAAATCTTGTACTATAACTATGAAATTGTAATGATTCATAGCATAAAAATAACATACTTAGGCTACTTTCACACTAGCGTTTCTCTTTTCCGGTATTGAGATCCGTCATAGGTTTTCAATACCGAAAAAAAACGCTTCTGTTTCGTCCCCATTCATTGTCAACGGGGACAAAACGTAACTGAACAGAACGGAATACTCCAAAATGCATTCAGTTCCGTTCCCATACCGGAGAGCATGTTGCGGTTTGCTTTCCGTCCTGGGATGCAGAACAAGACGGATCTGTCATGACCTACAATGCAAGTCAATGGGGATGTATCTGTTTTCTCTGACAGAATAGAAAATTGATCCGTCCCCAAATTGACTTTCAATGGTGTTTATGATGGATCCATCTTGGCTATGTTAAAGATGATGCAACCGTATCTGCTAATATCGGATGCAGATGGTTGTATTATCAGTAACGGAAGTGTTTTTGCTGAACCCGGCCAGATCCAGTAAAAACACTAATGTGAAAGTAGCCTTATATGTCACAGTGTTTGGTGCTCATAAAATCTATAATTTTCTTCACATAAATGATTCCTCATACATCTATGTTGACAGAAAATAAAAAATGTGGATTTCTGAAAACTTCCATGAAAGTATCCATAATATATCATATACCCATACATAAGAGGGTAAACCAAGGAGAAAAATAAAAAGAGAACCATATGTATAAAGAATTAAGTTATGGGAATAGAATAAAATTAAACAAAAGGGACAAATGTTTCTGCAGTATAATGCAAACTCAGCTACACTGACTTTAGAAGATATATACAATGCTGAGTTTTTTAGTCATTTGATGTCAGCCTTTATAGCATAATTGCGCAAAAGAGATTATCAAGATGAAGATTTAACAATTCAACAGACATGATAAATGCCTATAAAAGTGTTCACAAATCATCCCGCTGGCTTTATATTCTAAACATAATTACATTGTAAAGACCACCAAGGTATTTTCTGTGCATACGTTGAACTGCTGACTCCCATATGCAGGCTGTTTTTCGGAAACTCAAATACCACATTAAAGATCGGTGCAGTAAACAAGACAGTGTAGAATCTGCTCTAAACTATCTCACAAAGAAAACAGAGGAATCTGCTGTTATTTGTGTATTTAGTGTGGTTTATTGTAAAAAAAATGCAAGGAAAGCTCTTCTTTTATCTCTGTTTTGGGAATATATGGATCTTATAAAAGTAATGGTCATGAACATTTCAGAATGTAATGTACTATATAATACTGTAAAGAGAGCTGTAAAACTTTCATATTGGATGCCATATCTACCATATTCTTCATAGAAGCACTGGAAACAAGGGTTACAAAGTAAAATATTTTCTGATCTACTGCTGATGAAAGCAGTATCTCAGACAATAAGCACAACATTTCAGTCAACCACATATTTTACTATATAAAAATATAATATGCGTATGAAAAACACAAACATAGGAAAGCACTGTGAAAGCCAGGAGTATATTCTCCCAAAGGATGCTCCGCTTCTATTAGAGTTGATTCAAAAATCTAAAGATAAATCAAAAAACAAAAGAACAGAATAAGTGGAACTCCATTGCATCCAAAAATGGGATAATGCTTTGTTCAACCATGGTACATGTTGAAACGTTGATGTGTACCATGAGTGAATTTGAATGCACTGGAGTGCCACTTCTTCTCTTCTTTGGTGGTTGTGCATACTCCTTACACATTAGCACTGTATTCAGGATCCTGTTAGCGATAATCGTTGTGGAACCACTGTGTCAACCAACTGGTCTGACATTGTGCTAGACCTAAGGGTTTTATCCTGGCCATCCAAGATCTGTACTCCACTGCAGGAAAGAACCACCATGGCCTTGGTGAACAAGCACAGATCAAGAATAAACCCCTAAGCTGGAGGTGGTTCCTCTGAAGTTATGAAGAGGGGATCGGCCTCTTCATAACTTCGGAAGATCCTCCGCCACTTCTAAATGTAAGACAGCTTCCAAGCTGCTAGTAAGTCATATGAGCTACTGGAACAACCTCTTTAAGGTTATTCTATCTTTATATTGCTTATATATAGCTGTCCCATTACCAGGGCTTTCATATCTATATGGTCTAGGTTTTCACTACAACCCATCGGTAACCCAAATTTAGCAACATATTTTGTGACTCTGTATATTCCTTACATTATGGTGGTGCCAGATTTATTAAGTTCACTGGTGTGTTTTTTTAAACTGCCTCAACATAGACAGAGCCTGTTTGCACTTCTACATATTTCATATGTTCACTACTGATACACATCTGCAAACCAGACTAGTGTACCTTTGCAAACTATCACTAAATCCTCTATTAAAAACTATAATAAGAACCAAGTAAAACAATAGCGATATTATGTAGGAAAGAAAAAATGGATAAGTGCGTCTTTGATCAAGACATGATCTGACACACTGGGGTCAAACAACTATGGAGGTGAACACAAAACATGTATAGCTACTTTAGGAAACTGCAGTTGATTTAAAACCCGCAGGCCAGAAACATCATAAATTAATCTTTGAGTGATTAATCCATTCCAAATGATCATCATTAAGCAGAAGTATCTGAAACCGTAACTATTAAATAACTACTGCTTTTTTGTTTTTTGTAATTCATTATTCTTCTGAAAATACATTAAAAGTGTATATGTGGGTTGTACAATTCATGTAATCACTATGAAAAGCAGTAATCTTTTTAAAAATTATCAGCTGTATTCATTTTTCAAATAAAAAAGCAAACAGGAAAAGCAAATAAATTGTTCTTGGTCACTGTAAGTATATTTTTGGAGTCTTGGCTTACTCCAAAAATATACTTACAGTGACCAAGAACAATTTATTTGCTTTTCCTGTTTGCTTTTTTATTTGAAAAATGAATACAGCTGATAATTTTTAAAAAGATTACTGCCCGGACAAGACGTTGAAATACAAAATAATAAATAACTTTATTGAAAACAATTTAAAAAAGTGGAACTTTGCACAAAATATAAGGCAGATACCCCACACACAGTGTGGGATAGGGACACAAATTGTGCACGGGGTCCAGAACACTACATTTGCTTTAATGAAACAAAATAGTGTCCATAATGGTATCCTGAATATTGCACTAGACCGCTGCAACCCTAATGGACCAGGACCCAAAAAAGCAAATATAGTTACATAGTTAATACAGTTGAAAAAAACATAAGATAATCAAGATATGTAGTCCTGTGTCAAAACCACAGATAGGATGTGGAGGGACTAGAGAAATGTATTTACAGTGCTTAGGGGACCTAACGCATGCCAGAGGGTGAAAAAAGTGACTAAAAAGATGTGCAGCACTGTCTTGGGCACATCATTCAGAAGTACAGACAGAGCTCAGTATGGGTAACTCATGTAAAAGCCCAATGTTGGCACTGAAGCCACCTCCCTTGATGTGTTACACCTGTTTAACATAGATTGCCGCTATAAGTTGCCACTAGAGATGAGCGAGCACTAAAATGCTCGGGTGCTCGATATTCGAGTCGAACTTTTCCCTATGCTCGGGTGCTCGTTTCGAATAACGAACCCCATTGAAGTCAATGGGAGACTCGAGCATTTTTGCAGGGGACCAAGGCTCTGCCTAGAGAAGGCTGGGTGAAAACCTGGAAACCTAAGAAAATGATGGAAACACCACGGAAATGGACAGGAAACAGCAGGGGCAGCATGTATGGATGCCTCTGAGGCTGCCTAATCCCACCATTACCCCAAATTCTCCTAGTGGGGCATGTGTGGTATCGATTCTTCTCAGTTTAATACCGTATACGTCCCCTATCTTGGGACCCTATATTTCATGGATTTTTCGACTACGGAAAAGGAAAAAGAGCTTGCTCTGGCCAGGGGAGTGTCTTTCCTACTGCAGCTAAGGGGACATGTCCATGCTCTGCCTATGACAGGTCAGGAGGCAATTAAAAGAGAAACCAAAAAAAAACATCAGTACAATATCTAATACGTCCCCTATCCGGGTAAATTGTTTGGAGAGAGGTCCTGTAGGTGGGGGGCAGGCTGGGGGAAGGAGGTTTCGCTGGAAGAGCCAGAGGAGTGCCCCCTGGGCTAGCGTGTGTGGTGGTGACA
This sequence comes from Rhinella marina, assembly GCA_900303285.1. Taxonomy (NCBI): domain Eukaryota; kingdom Metazoa; phylum Chordata; class Amphibia; order Anura; family Bufonidae; genus Rhinella; species Rhinella marina. The sequence continues at coordinate 8,502 of ONZH01022098.1, read as the reverse complement.
ACAGCCGGAATAAATTTGGAAAAACTGTAGCATCAACCGGTACGGTATCAATTCTTCTCAGTTTAATACTGTATACGTCCCCTATCTTGGGACCTTATATTTCATGGATTTTTCGGCCACGGAAAACGGAAAAAGAGCTTGCTCTGGCCAGGGGAGTGTCTTTCCTACTGCAGCTAAGGGGACGTGTCCATGCTCTGCCTATCACAGGTCAGGAGGCAATTAAAAGAAGAACCAAAAAAAAATCTGTACAATATCTAATATGTCCCCTATCCGGGTAAATTGTTTGGAGAGAGGGCCTGTAGGTGGGGGGCAGGCTGGGGGGAAGGAGGTTGAGCTGGAAGAGCCAGAGGAGTGCCCCCTGGGCTAGTGTGTGGTGGTGACAACAGCCGGATGTAGTTAGAATGACGACGCAGGACCCCAACTTTAAAATTTAGCATCAACCGGTACAGTCGTAAATTATGAGATTGATCAAGTGTGGTATGTCTTCTATGTATACTACTCAGTTTAATACCGTATATGGCAGCTATCCGGAAAAATAGTTTGGAGAGAGAGAAAGATAGGACAAAGACGTAAATTGTTTGGAGAGAGGGCCTGTAGGTGGGGTGCAGGCTGGGGGGAAGGAGGTTGAGCTGGAAGAGCCAGAGGAGTGCCCCCTGGGCTAGCGTGTGGTGTTAACAACAGCCGTATGTAGTTAGAATGACGACGCAGGACCCCAACTTAAAAATTTAGCATCAACCGGTACAATTGTCAATTATGAGCTCGATCAAGTGTGGCATGACTTTTTAGATGGAGATTGCATGTGGTCACGTACTCCCTGGAACCCCATAGTCACCCTTTCTCTGATGTGCTACCCCAGAACATTCTCTGCCCCAATTCGCAAGACCTTTTGCAGTCTCCGTGTGCTGACAGTGGGGATTTACCAGTGTTGTCTGGGAAGCAAGTTACAGTGGGGACTACTTGGGGGGACTTTCTCATGATGGGACAGATTCAACTTGGGTGGATCAGGCACAGGAACAGATCAATTTTTTTTTTTTTGTGTGTGTTTATTTAACTTTTATTTAGCAAAATTAACCACAGAGATATTTATTCGTTATCTTCGCTGCGCAGTCTGGCGTTGGGGTTCGTCACTTTGATGGCGAGCTGTGCCGCTCTCTCCACAATGGTTTTTAGGTTCTTAGATGGAGACTTTGTGGGCGATTTCTGCACAGAAGGACTTGTTGCTCATCAACAGAACCTCGAGCTCCTTGACATTGTGGACCAAGAATTTGCGGAACCCTGTGGGCAGCATGTGTTTGGTCTTCTTGTTGCTACCGTATCCAATGTTGGGCAATATAGATACGCAGGTAATATTATTTTTCACACCTATCCCAAAAAAAAAATTTACGCAGTTTGCGCAAATAAAACTGGAAACTGGAACTGGAGAGAGGGCCTGTAGGTGGACCTCCGGAAAAATTGTTTGGAGAGAGGGCCTGTAGGTGGACCTCCGGAAAAATTGTTTGGAGAGAGGGCCTGTAGGTGGACCTCCGGAAAAATTGTTTGGAGAGAGGGCCTGTAGGTGGACCTCTGGAAAAATTGTTTGAAGAGAGGGCCTGTAGGGGGCCCTCCTGAAAAATTGTGGTAAAAGAGTGCCAGTTGGACCTCGAAAAAATGGAGTTTTTTTGGTCAGCGTTAGGCAAAGACGATATGGAGGAGGAGGAGGAGGAGTAGAGAAGAGGAATCGGATACATAAGTTATTTAAATCTTTAGCTGCTTTCCCCCGGAGGAGATTTAAATTCCGGTGAAATCCAGGCTTTGTTCATTTTAATAAGCGTCAGCCTGTCAGCGCTGTCAGTTGACAGGCGTGTACGCTTATCGGTGATGACGCCACCAGCTGCACTGAATACCCGCTCTGACAGCACGCTAGCGGCAGGGCAGGCCAGCACCTCCAAGACGTACAGCGCCAGTTCAGGCCACGTGTCCAGCTTTGAAACCCAGTAGTTGTATTGAGCAGAGTGATCGCTACGGACGTTGGTATGGTCAGCTAGGTACTCCCTCACCATCTTTCTGTACAGCTCCCCCCTACTCTGCCTAGACTTAGGACAGGTGACAGTGTCTTGCTGGGGTGACATAAAACTGGCAAAGGCCTTGGAGAGTGTTCCCCTGCCAGTGCTGGACAAGCTGCCCTCTTGGCTCCTCTCCCCCGCTACTTGGCCCACAGAACCATGCCCTCTGCCGCTAGTGGCGTCAGATGGGAAGAATTGTTTCAGCTTGTGCACCAGGGCCTGTTGATATCTATTCACTCTCATACTCCTTTCCTCTGCAGGGATGAGAGTGGAAAGGTTCTGCTTGTACCGTGGGTCCAGGAGAGTGAACACCCAGTAATCGGTGTTTGAAAAAATTGTTCTAACGCGAGGGTCACGGGATAGGCAGCCTAACATGAAATCTGCCATATGCACCAGAGACCCAACATGCAAGAATTCCCTCTCCTCAATAGCCTGACTCTCCATTTCCTCCTCCTCCTCCTCCAAGTCCTCCTCTTCAGCCCATACACGCTCAAGAGTTAAGGACTGAGCACTGGTACCCTCTACTGTCTCGCCGACATTCTCGTCCTCTTCCTCCTCATCCTCATCCCCCTCCTCCGATACGCGCTGAGAAACAGACCGGAGGGTGCTCTGGCTATCAAGCGACGTATCTTCCTCCACCGTCTCTTGTGACAAGCGCAAAGCATCGGACTTGATGCTGAGCAGTGAGTTTTTCAACAGGCAAAGCAGCGGGATGGTGAGGCTGATAATGGCAGCATCGCCGCTGACAATCTGTGTTGACTCCTCAAAGTTGCTCAACACCTGGAAGATATCAGACATCCACGTCCACTCTTCATTGTAGACTTGAGGAATCTGACTGACCTGACTACCAGTTCTGGTGGAAGTTGACATCTGGCAGTCTACAATCGCTCTGCGTTGCTGGTAAACTCTGGATAACATGTTTAATGTGGAATTCCATCTCGTGGGCACGTCGCACAACAGTCGGTGAGCGGGCAGTTGTAGGCGGCGCTGTGCTGCCCTGAGAGTGGCAGCATCTGTGGTGGACTTGCGGAAATGCGTACAGATGCGGCGCACCTTGGTGAGCAAATCAGACAGATTCGGGTATGTCTTGAGGAACCGCTGAACTATGAGATTGAACACGTGGGCAGCATGGCACATGTGTCAGTCTGCCGAGTTGCAGAGCCGCCACCATGTTACACCTGTTGTCACACACAACCATGTCTGGCTTGAGGTTCAGCGGTGCCAGCCACACATCGGTCTGCGCCGTGATGCCCTGTAACAGCTCTTGGGCGGTGTGCCTTTTGTCACCTAAGCTCAGCAGTTTGAGCACTGCCTGCTGGCGCTTACCCACGGCACTGCTGCTGCACCTAGAGCTACCGACTGAAGGCGCCGTGCCCACGGATGGTAATTCGATGGAAGAGGAGGAGGAGGGGTCGGAGGAGGAGGAGGCATAGTACGTCTGAGAGACCGTGACCGAGGTAGGCCCCGCAATCCTCGGTGTGGGCAGTACATGGGTCGCCCCAGGGTCATTCTCGGTCCCAGCCTCCACCAAGTTAACCCAATGTGCCGTCAGTGAGATATAGTGTTCCTGCCCGGCAGCACTTGTCCACGTGTCCGTGGTTAGGTGAACCTTCTCAGAAACAGCGTTGGTCAGGGCATGGATGATGTTCTGTGACACGTGCTGGTGTAGGGCTGGGGCGGCACATCGGGAAAAATAGTGGCGGCTGGGGACCGAATACCGAGGGGCAGCCACCGCCATGAGATTGCGAAAGGCCTCGGTCACTACCAGCCTATAGGGCAGCATCTCAAGGCTAAGCAATTTGGAGATGTGGACGTTGAGGGCTTGGGCATGTGGGTGGAACTGTATTTCCTCTTGCGCTCCAGCTGAACACTGCGCTGGGACACGTTGGTGGACACTGTGGAGGATCGTGGAGGCGAAGGTGTGGTTTTCCGGCGGGAGGCGCTCGTGCCGGGGTCCTGGGCAGGGGGTTGACTAGCAGAGGCAGCGAGTGACACAGGGGAAGGAGCAGTGGTGTGACCCGCAGGAGGTGGTGAACGGCCTTGGTTCCATTGAGTGGGGTGTTTAGCACTCAAATATGAGGTGGGCATACTGGTGGGTTGGTTAGGCAGAGTAGTGTCAGTTACCACCCAGTTGAAGCTCTGGATAGCTCCCTCATCAGCAGGTACTGTCTCACCCTGCCCAGGACCACGGCCTCTGCCCCCTGCAGTAATTGAATGCCCACGCCTCCGCCCTCGAACCCTTAGCCCTAGGGTTCAACATTTTCTGTATATAAGTGTACTATATAAAAAAAAAAATAAACAGGCCTGGTGTACTGAAACCCACAAACTTGTTCAGTCTGGTTTAATTAAGTGACGTACAGAAAGTGTCACCTGGACAGAAAATACGGATTGGAGTGAGTGTGCTGAACTGTGACACACAGAAAGGTTACACGCAGCTGTGAAATGGATTTGTATCACTGAACTAAAACAACAACAAAAAAAAATATTTATATATATTTTGTATTCTATATTTTTTTGTAGTTTTGTGTTTTTGGGAACGTGACGTGCAGGAACTATCGGAGACCTAACTCACACCCTGTTAACGGTGGCTATTTAGACTGCGACCCAAACAAACGTTGCACAGAGATTTTTAGGATCAAGCTATATACGTGACAGGCAGCAAATGACTTGGTTGTATTCAGTGACGTACAGAAAGTGTCACCTGGACAGGAAATACGGATCGGAGTGAGTGTGCTGAACTGTGACACACAGAAAGGTTACACGCAGCTGTGTGATATGGATTTGTATCACTGAGCTAAAACAACAAAAAAACTAATTTTTTTTATATATTTTGTTTTCTATATTTTTTTGTAGTTTTGTTTTTTTGGGAACGTGACGTGCAGGAACTATCGGAGACCTAACTCACACCCTGTTAACGGTGGCTATTTAGACTGCGACCCAAACAAACGTTGCACAGAGATTTTTAGGATCAAGCTATATACGTGACAGGCAGCAAATGACTTGGTTGTATTCAGTGACGTACAGAAAGTGTCACCTGGACAGAAAATACGGATTGGAGTGAGTGTGCTGAACTGTGACACACAGAAAGGTTACACGCAGCTGTGTGAAATGGATTTGTTTGTATCAAAACTAAAACAAAAAAATTTTTTAATATATTTTTTTTTATATTTTTTTTTAGTTTTGTTTTTTTTGGGAACGTGACGTGCAGGAAACTATCGGAGACCTGACTGACACCCTGTTAACGGTGGCTATTTAGACTGCGACCCAGACAAATGTCGCACAGAGATTTTTAGGATCAAGCTATATACGTGACAGGTAGCAAATGACTTGGTTGTATTCTGTGACGTACAGAAAGTGTCACCTGGACAGAAAATACGGATTGGAGTGAGTGTGCTGAACTGTGACACACAGAAAGGTTACACGCAGCTGTGTGAAATGGATTTGTATCACTGAGCTAAAACAACAAAAAAACTTTTTTTTTATATATTTTGTTTTTATATTTTTTTTTAGTTTTTTTTTTTGGAACGTGACGTGCAGAAACTATCGGAGAACTGACTGACACCCCCTGTTAACGGTGGCTATTTAGACTGCGACCCAGACAAATGTCGCACAGAGATTTTTAGGATCAAGCTATATACGTGACAGGTAGCAAATGACTTGGTTGTATTCTGTGACGTACAGAAAGTGTCACCTGGACAGTAATATACGGATTGGAGTGAGTGTGCTGAACTGTGACACACAGAAAGGTTACACGCAGCTGTGTGAAATGGATTTGTATCACTGAGCTAAAACAACAAAAAACTAATTTTTTTTAAATATATTTTTTTTATATTTTTTTAGTTTTGTTTTTTTGGGAACGTGACGTGCAGAAACTATCGTAGAGCCTAACTGACACCCTGTTAACGGTGGCTATTTAGACTGCGACCCAGACAAATGTCGCACAGAGATTTTTAGGATCAAGCTATATACGTGACAGGTAGCAAATGACTTGGTTGTATTCTGTGACGTACAGAAAGTGTCACCTGGACAGAAATACGGATTGAGTGGCTGAATGACACTACAGAAAGGTTTGTATTGCTTGTGAGCTCAAAACAAAATAACTTTTGGTAAACTATACACAAAAAAATTAATTTTTTAATAATTGTTTTATTTTTTTTGGGTACGTTGGTTTTTTTGGGGAACGTGACGTGCAGGAACTATGAAGACCCTAAACTGACACAAAAAATAGTAACGGGCGCATTTAGATCACTGGACCATAGTGTGGCTTTCAAATTCGCAACTGTTAGAAGTTGGTGGTATATTTAGGATGCGTGACCAAACAAAGTTGCACGCACAGAAGATTTTTGGATCAAGCTATAATGTAAAGTGTATTACTGTGGTTGTAACAGGACTGTATGAACAGGGATATTATTTATGTGGCTGTCGCACACTAGCGAGAATGGTTGTTTTCCTGACTGTGAACATCAGATATTAGGTGTCACAGGGAGAAAACTATTTGTATGCGTTCACTTGTGCCTGCATTTTACACATGACTAGGTGTGATACAGTATACGTAATTTGGTTTTGTTGGGAAGTGACGTGGGGAGTAGTGGCACTAACTGACAGAACCTCTTATGGTGGTATTTAGATGCGACCCTAGGAAGTTGACACTGACAGTTTTCTGGATCAAGTCGGTACATGATATTAGAAGCTTGGTTAGTTGGTGTGAGTTAAGATCAGTGAACAATGGAGAAGTATACGGATTGACAGCGAAGTGTGAAATGGACACAGACAGGTAGACCAGCTGTATTGAGGAAAATGAATTGACAGTAACACTGATCAAAAAAACAAAAAATAATTTTTTTTTTATATTTTTTTTTATATTTTTTTTTTTTGTTTTTTGGGAACGTGACGTGCAGGAACTATAGAACTGATTTGACAACCTGTTAACGGTGGCTATTTAGACTGCGACCCAGACAAATGTCGCACAGAGATTTTTAGGATCAAGCTATATACGTGACAGGTAGCAAATGACTTGGTTGTATTCTGTGACGTACAGAAAGTGTCACCTGGACAGAAATATACGGATTGGAGTGAGTGTGTGAACTGAACTGTGACACACAGAAAGGTTACACGCAGCTGTGTGAAATGGATTTGTATCACTCTGAGCTAAAACAACAAAAAACTAATTTTTTTTTATATTTTTTTTTTATTTTTTTTGTTTTGTTTTTTTGGAACGTGACGTGCAGAAACTATCGGTAGAGCTGACTGACACCCCTGTTAACGGTGGCTATTTAGACTGCGACCCAGACAAATGTCGCACAGAGATTTTTTAGGATCAAGCTATATACGTGACAGGTAGCAAATGACTTGGTTGTATTCTGTGACGTACAGAAAGTGTCACCTGGACAGAATATACGGATTGGAGTGAGTGTGCTGAACTGTGACACACAGAAAGGTTACACGCAGCTGTGTGAAATGGATTTGTATCACTGAGCTAAAAACAACAAAAAAACTAATTTTTTTTATATATTTTATTTTTATATTTTTTTTAGTTTTTGTTTTTTTGGGAACGTGACGTGCAGGAAACTATGGTAGAGCTGACTGACACACCCTGTTAACGGTGGCTATTTAGACTGCGACCCAGACAAATGTCGCACAGAGATTTTTTAGGATCAAGCTATATACGTGACAGGTAGCAAATGACTTGGTTGTATTCTGTGACGTACAGAAAGTGTCACCTGGACAGAATATACGGATTGGAGTGAGTGTGCTGAACTGTGACACACAGAAAGGTTACACGCAGCTGTGTGAAATGGATTTGTATCACTGAGCTAAAACAACAAAAAAACTAATTTTTTTTTATATTTTTTTTATATTTTTTTTTTAGTTTTGTTTTTTTGGGAACGTGACGTGCAGGAACTATCGTAGAAGCTGACTGACACCCTGTTGACGGTGGCTATTTAGACTGCGACCCAGACAAATGTCGCACAGAGATTTTTAGGATCAAGCTATATACGTGACAGGTAGCAAATGACTTGGTTGTATTCTGTGACGTACAGAAAGTGTCACCTGGACAGAATATACGGATTGGAGTGAGTGTGCTGAACTGTGACACACAGAAAGGTTACACGCAGCTGTGTGAAATGGATTTGTATCACTGAGCTAAAACAACAAAAAAACTAATTTTTTTTTATATATTTTTTTTATATTTTTTTTTTAGTTTTGTTTTTTTGGGAACGTGACGTGCAGGAAACTATCGTAGAGCTGACTGACCCACCCTGTTAACGGTGGCTATTTAGACTGCGACCCAGACAAATGTCGCACAGAGATTTTTAGGATCAAGCTATATACGTGACAGGTAGCAAATGACTTGGTTGTATTCTGTGACGTACAGAAAGTGTCACCTGGACAGAATATACGGATTGGAGTGAGTGTGCTGAACTGTGACACACAGAAAGGTTACACGCAGCTGTGTGAA
>ONZH01022097.1:0-93906 GCA_900303285.1 Rhinella marina | reverse complement strand
ATAGTCGAATTTCGCGGTCTATTCGAATCGAATTTCGAACTTTCGAATATTTCACTACTCGCTCATCTCTAGTTATAATATGTTCCCTTTACTTGTAGCCACTGATGACCCTGGATATGATAATTCCGGGGGAACCACATTGGGCATGGCTATTTACTGTATTTTAGGTTTTGTATGGCACCAAGATTTACAGTATCACAGTAGGATTCTCTGTGCATGGAGTATTTAGGTATCCAATCCAATTAAGGTATCCTATTACAAGTGTATCTATTGTTATATTCCCCTATCCACCTTCCTCCAGGGTTTCCACTACCAAACTCTACCCTACATTAGCTATTCTAGTATAATAACATATTCCACTTTCCTCATCCCCTATTCCTGCTAGGTCAGGGCTATCAAAGGCTAGACCCGAAGACAGTGGGATCACTCTTGTCACAGCGGCTACGTATTCCGCTTTAGGTAGGGCCAACAAGGGACAGTTCAAGTATCATAGGTACTACATTTGTGAATGGACTCCTGTCATAAATGGGATCAAAAGTGGACTTTGATTTGACATTGATTGTTTGGAAAGGGTCTACGGAAACTGCATGGGGTGACACTTCCTTAGTTTTGCCATTACTGAGATCAAAATTGCTACTTAGGATTAACTAACCTTGGGACAAAAAGAAAGGCCCTTCTCAATGACCCTAATTTACAGTAATAGCTGTTATGAATGTGATTTAATAAAAGGAATTTTGAATTCTGTCAAATGGTGGCAGGTTAGTTTTCTTCTCTCACCTTTTTTACCTCTTTTTTTTCCTCTGACCCTTCTTTCTTTTTTTTTTTTTTTTTTTGGTACCTATTGTAGTGAAGTGCCTAATGGTTGAACTTGATATCCGGGGAATGACAACATCTGTTAACTAGTGACATAAATCTTAAAAAAGGGGGTACATTAGTGAAAAACAAAGTGCTCATGGCACAGACCACTGTTGCAGGCTGTACTTTGTCATTTGGTCATGTGTATGAGTATTCCAAAGGCTTTTCATGGAAAATAAATGTTTACAAATTGATCAAAGACTCTAAATAGTGAGAAAGATTGTCATTGCCATATAGAGGTCCAATTTAATCATCTTTAAACCAAATATCAAATGTGAAAGGGATTGTGAGGAGGGTAAAACAGATCCATCAACCTTAACTATCACTGTCAAATGCAGTGGAGTTTAGGTTAGTGGTATCATGAAAGGAAAAATGAGACTCATGAGAATCTGGGGGTCTTATCCGTATTGTCAATGAAGACAGTTTATACGTTTTTTTTTTATTATGATTGACAAACATTATGTTATTTGTACTACTTTTATACTTAGTGGATTGTTTTGTACTCTCACAGTTCCTAGTGAGCTGTCCTAGTTACCTAAAGGGATTTGTGATGTGACCATACAATTTGATTGGAACCTTTTTACCTATGAAAATACTTACCATTGGTTGGGAATTAACCCTTTCGCGCCCGGAGGTTTTTTCGGTTATGCATTTTCGTTTTGCGCTCCCTGCCTTCAAACAGCCATAACTCTTTTATTTTTCTGTTCACATAGCTGTATGAGGACTTTTTTTTTGCGGGACAAGTTGTACTTTCCAACGCCACCATTTAATATTGCATACGGTGTAGTGGGAAGCGGGAAAAAAATTCCAAACAGGGTGAAATTGCAAAGAAAACGCTATTCCGCTACAGTTCTACGGGTTTCTTATTTACAGGCCTCGATGTGCATTAAAACTGATCCATTACTTTCATTCTACTGGTCAGTACGAATCCGGCAATACCTAATATGTATAGTTTTTCCTGCGTTTTCATAGTGATAAAATAATTAGAAAGTTGCCCTTTTTTTTTTTTTTCCTTGTCAAATCTTGACCCCTATAACTTTTTGGTATTTATGTGTACAGAGCTGTATGGGGGCTCATTTTTTGCGGGACGATCTTAAGTTTTTATTTATACCATTCTGGGGTGTGTATGACTTTTTGATCACTTTTTATTTAATGGCAAAATGGCAAATCGCCATTTGGACGCTTTTTTCCGCCACACAATTCGCCGTATTGGAATTTTTTTTTATATTTTAAAAGTACGGCGTTTTCGGTCACGGTGATACCCATGATGTCTATATTTATTGTTATTTAGGTATTTATTTTTTAATTATACGGAAAGGGGGGTGATTTGAACTTTTATATCTTTTTTATTTTTTATATATTTTTTAACATTTTTTTAAAATTTTTTTTACTATTTGAAAGCTCAAATATGGGCTTATATATTGTGGCTTTTTTTTTTCTTTATGAGCAATCATGGATTTTATAGACTCAGAAATCCAAGAATTGCTCATTTGTTATCCTGGCCTGCCATCTAGTGGCCAGAATAAGAATTGCACTTTGAAAACTGTAATCCTCACCAGCGAGGATTACAGTTTTCATATGGTGTACAGACACCCCGATTGGCCACACGGTGTCTGTACACCACCCGGTGTCTGTCTGTACACCACCCGGAAGCGAATGCTTCCGGGTTGAGACGCAACTAGATGCCGTGATCACGTGTGATCACGGCATCTAAACTCCCAGGAAGACGCCGCCGATGGCGGTAAGTAGCGGCAAGTCTCTGCTGTTAGAAACAGCAGAGACTTGCCGGCAATGACGCCCGCCGCACTTGCGAGCGGGCGCCATGTGCCCGCATCGCCCCAGCGTCATACATGTACGGCGCTGGGTGCAAAGGGGTTAAAAGACCAAAAACTGAGGCTCCCATTAGAGCTGAGCGAACTTGACAAGATTCAGTTCATTTCAAGTTTGGAAACATTTGGTTTAGACACAAATGGATTTGTCCCAAACCAATGAGAAAGAGACTAGTGTACAAATGTGTGCTTCTTAACAATATAAATATATATATATATATATATATATATATATATATATATATATATATATATATGAGTTGTCTAAGGGGTACTCAATTCACAGTATTATAGGCCAGGTGATTCCCCTCTGGGTTTCTGGGAAAGATATTCAAATTAGTTTTCTTATTGAGATCAATCTGGTGACAGCAGATGTTAGGCATGATCATTTGCATATATTTTCCACAGGAATCAAGAGGAGTGCTGTCTAGTCTACAATAGTCATCATGTATATTAACTGGTCTCCATAATAGAAATAGTACACACCCAGAGGTTCCCCCTATGGCCTTGTGACTAGAAAAACTGTTCTCATCTTTTTCCCGAAATAGCTAGTTTCAGGTATGAGGCTAACTTAGTTGTTTTCCTAGGTTTTCTACATAAGCATGTTTAAAAGGCAGGACGGCACCTCTGTTAATCCACTGTGTGAAAATAATGAAGAACTATGGATGCTGTGTTGTCATTACTGTCAACCTGCTTGCTGTGCTGGTTTTGTGTGAATCTGAACTTTTTGAGAAATTCGGACCGAATCATAGTCTCAGGATTGTATTCTTGTCAAAAAGTTTGTCATTTATTTGCCAATGAGATCACGGTTACTGGATAGTAATCTGTTAGAGATTAACAAATTAAGTATATTTTATTTTCCATGTGCAAGATAGTTGTCAAAGGGAACCTTTAGTGACTCAATCTCTGCATGTAACCATTTGTCTTTGTGTTATACCATGGGATCAGTTTTCCATATAGTTCTCCATTTACTGTGAAATAACATTGTCCTTTAAAGTTGACTCAAAACAATATAAAGAACCTTCAGAGAGATCCTTTCGTTAAAATATATATTCAGAAGCAATGTCAATATTATGCTGTATTTCAACATTGACTACCACAATGCTTCTCACTCCTGACCTTGGCCCTGTTTCATGGCTATGCCTAATGATTTGCTACTTTATTGCATGCACTGTTGCTCATCTCATTTTTAAAGACATATAATTTCTGCTAAAATATGTCCAAACAAGTATTGATTGCCCTAATAGCCCAGTGTAGCCAAGCCATGGAATTAAAAATGAAGGTCAAACATGAGTGGCAAGTTGTATAGAAATAAATGGTTGCATGTTTTTCTATCCCCTTTGTTCTGAACATATGGTTGGGTTTAGAGAACATTACAGACCATTAGTGTTATGTCTTTTACTCCAGTATTGCTGGAAGATTAAGAAATTTACCATTCAGAAATTTGGGGAAACTACGGTACATATTGCAATATCACTCAATGATGTTATTCCTCATAGTGTTGCTTGAATTGTACAGCCAACATTAAAGAAATTATTGGCAAGAGCTGGCCTCATATGTTACAGATCAGTGAGTGTGAACCCACTGTACCAACTAAACAGTTTGGCATAGGGTAGGGTGCTACCCTAGAATACACTCTTTAATCTCTATACAGACTGCTACCTCCTGGGATAGTCCTAGTGTAGTTGGCACTGGGGTGAGGGACTTGAGTGTAAGTACTGGGAACAGGCAGGAAACAACAAAGTATAAATTCAGGTAAAACACAATAGCATTAGATTGTCAAACACCTGTGCTGGTCATCAGGGAACCTAAAGCTCAGGCACCCTCTGCCATAGTGTATCCAGTTTTCATGGTACTTACATACAGGCAGTACAGGTAGTAGGCGAGAACTGGAAAAGTTATTGGGTTTCAATCAGAGAAGATCCTGAATGACCATCAATTTCTTTTATAGAGAAAAAGATAACAGCACATGTTGAGAGTATATCTATTTAATGTAATCTAAAGAGATCTAAACAGCCAACTTGCCCCCTGAAGATCTAGAGAGTCGCTTATAAAAATATTGGGTATGGATATGGAAAGTCCCTCCAAGATTATGAGAGAAATGCAATAAAGGTTCCTTTTTTGAGAGCCAATGGAGCCAGGGAGCAATGGCAGAATTTATGGGGAACCGTTCAACCTCTTACCAATAATTCTTAATTATGTGAAAAAGATCCCCACCTAGAATGGCCTTAGTATGTCACAACTCCACTACGTATGGAACATTGTTCCTCTCCTTGTTCCACAGTGCCAACAGGTACAGTTCCACAGTGTCTCAGTACCCTTAGGATAGAGCTGATGTGTGGATTCAGTGAAAACACAACTTCCTGTGCAATATTTGGATAAAAACAAAAACATGATTAAAGGGGTTATCCGACACTAACAAATACTCCCCCATATGCCTGGGCCCCTCACACTGATTCTACTTACCTGGCTCCCCGCGTCGCTCCTGGTCCCCGCTGTTTCTCCCTGTCCGCAGATGAAAACATCTGGAGTTGGGAAGGTGGTGGCGGGGGAGTCAGCCAATGGCAGACGGTGATGGGGACGAGCCTCCCTAGCATCACGGGTAACACTAGGGAGGCTTACCCCGTCACCATCTGCCATTGGCTGCTTCCCCGACATGGGATGTTTTCATCCACACACAGGGAGAAGCAGCAGTGGCAGGGCGAGGACCAGGAGCGATGCAGGGAGCGGGGAGCCAGGTGAGTACAATCAGTGTGTGGGGCCTGGGCATATGGGGAAGCATTTGTCAGTGTAATATGGATTAGTGGTTGAAATGCTTATCATACAGAGTTTAGGGAACCAAGCCAGAGGCCCAGGCATGGGAGGGAGGAGGGATTCAAATTCTGGAAAGAGAATGGGGTTATTGCTTATTGTAGTTTTTTTAATATTTGCCTACCACCACAAAACTTTATATGCTATGTCGATAGGCTCTTACCCGTAACCCGACCAATGAAAGCGTTGGGTTACATGGCAATCTGCCAGCACCACTTGGTGCTGCAGATTGCTCTGACCGCACTGTCATTAGGCAGCAGTATTGACAATATGTATGCCTGAGACCAGCAGAAATGGTCTCTTTGCATGGCATCATTGTAGCATCCTGCTACAACAATCCATCACATTGTAAATAAATAAAGAGGAAGCAGCACCTGGACCCCCACCAATCACATATTGATTATATTGATCAGACCCCCATAAGACCTCAGATCAGACGTTAAATAAATAAATAAACTTACCTACGTAGCTTGCTCCTGGCAGCGCTGTAGATCCAGGACTCCCCCACTTCCTGCATTCCTTCTTCTGGGTCCTACTGTGTACTGTGACCTGACAGAGCACATCGTTTGGTCATAGTGCGCACCTACGTCCACTACGTCCTGACACTGTATGCATCATGACACAGAGCGGCGCCTGATAGAAGACCAGGGAAGGTGAGTACAGCCAGTGCAGCTCTGCCCTCACCTTCCAGATGTTAACGACCACTTCTATAATGGAAGTTGTTATAAGCATTCAGACTATAAGACGCACTGGCACTTTTCCCACAATTTTGAGGGGAAAAAGTGTGTTTTATAGTCCAAAAATATGGTATGCTCTGGCGGTGGGGCAGGGAGCTACATTTTAAAGTGAGATTGTCCTCTGGAACATATAGCTATTTCTATCAAATCCAGGAGCTACAAAGAATATACTGTATGTGAATAGTGACGGACAATGTATATTGCATGTTCTTGGTGGAAGCAACATGAATGTAACGTAATTCATTTGTAATTGTACATATTTAGTGAATAGAGTATAAGGCTTTCAAGTTTCGTTTGAAAAAGATTACTGCTTGAAAATTCCACTTCAAAGGCACCGAAAAGCCTTCCATGGCAATTGTATGTGACGTTTTCTTGCTTGCAGATAAATGCCTCCAAAAACTGTGTCCCCCGCCGCCAAGTGATTTATAGCAGAGATGCATGACCCTGATGGAAGTATTACTCTTATAGAAAAATGGGATTTATTTCTAGTCGTGTGATATACTCAGTGGAAAACATACAATGTACACTGACCAGACCTAATCGTTTTAAAGAGCATCTCGTGGTCCAGGAACAGATCACTCATGTGTGATAACCTAAGGCAGAATAGAGAAAGGAGCACCAGGGATCAGGTAGCATAATGACACATTATGTACAAGAAATGGTGCAATATGCATTGCTTCTAAGAAAGAGGCTATTTGAATGCAATATACGGTAAATGTTGCATTTTGTTTTGTGCCACATGGTTGCAAGAGAACATTTCCAAGTCCTCAACATGTTTATTAAGTTTTGAAAAATTTGATTCGTCAGCTTCGCCAAGCTTTGTCAAGAAACTCAATCTGTTATAAATAGCTTCATCACCAATTGCTTTTCATTGTATGAAGTGGGCAATAATAGGGAACGGCGAACCCCTCAAATGCTGCTTTCAACGCTGATCGCGGCTCACATTCCGGTGCTCAGGGGGTTAATCGGGGGTTAAAAAAATAAATAAATTATACTCACCTCATCCACTTGATCGTGGAGATGCCATCCGCTCCCATCATGATTGAAGAAAGCCCGCCAAAGGACCTGCAGGGAGCATGATGACGTCACTGTGCACCGCCAGCGTGATCACCTGATGACGTCTTCATGCTCGCAGCAGTTCCTTTGGTGGGCTTTCTTCAATCAAGATGGGAATGCACGGCGAGGCCACCATTTTAGGAAAAATGGATTTGTTACCACGAAGTACAAGGTAATTCGGCTTCACGACGAATCGAATTTGTCCTAAAGTTTGGATCAAAGTTTACTTGCTTTGAGCTTGCTGCTTGACCTGAACTGACTTTTAGCTAGTAATGGGTTCAATATACAATAGATAGGTCCACAAAACCTGGCTAGCCTTGAGTATTGTAAACCAGAAGATACATAAGGGACCACAAGATATATAGACTTTTTGGCCTTTTGTTAAAGGGGTATTCCCATCTCAGACATTGGGGGCACATCGCTAGAATTTGCCCCGAATGTCAGTTAGAGAAGGGCACACAGCTCATGCACTGGCCCGACTATTTCCGTCAGCCCCATAGAAATTAATGGAGCCGTGGCTGCGCTTTTGTAGTGCACCTCCCATTCACTTCAATGGGACTTCTGAAAATAGCCAAGCACTCCCATAAGAATGTGTGGAGGGTGCTGTACTTGCACAGTGTGCCCTCTGGAGCTTTGCGAGCTTCATTCTAAGTATAGATGTGGGTCCCAGACGTGGAATAATAATATGCCCCAATGTCTGAAATGGGAATAACCCTTGCAAGTGTTTGGTTTGAAACCATTTTTGGAGACAAATTTACAATGTGCACTTGTTGCAGAAATACCAATGAATTTTTCAGTCTAAAGTCCAATCATATTTACTGTATTACAAAATCTCCATCAGTTTGTACACTACCAGGGAATCAAATAACTTGAGACTTTTTTGTGATTTTTTGCAAAAAGTTTCAATGATAAATCTGGAAAAAAATGTAGCCCGGCCCAGAAAACATGTGGCCGCCCCTTAGTAGATGCAAACTGGTGGGCATGAAGCAAACCACCCTAAAAATGTCAAAATGCCTACTGCAAGAGCAAAACAGGCAAAATCACTTCACATTAGCATGGAGATAGGATCAGAGAAAGACGATTGGGTCAGATTTCCATTTTATCCTGGTTCTACAATCTGGTTGTGAATTGCAAATGGCATTTATCATGTAGACAAAATTAATACAATGCAATTACTAATGTATTGTGACAGCCTCCTTTGCTGGCTTCATTAATTTTTCCATCACATACACTGCTCGTTTCCGGTGGTTACAACCACTATGCAATCCAGCAGTTGTGGCTGTGCTTGCACACTATAGGAAAAAGTGCCACCCTCTTTGGTGGCTGGGACTGTATGAGCACATAAAGACATGCATGCTCCCTTTTCGCCCACCTCCTATCTGTACTTCAGCGGTGGCAACTAGTGTTGAGCGAGCATGCTCGGACGAATATGATATTCGGCCCAGCATTGCAGTGATCGGGACTACGCGGTGTTCGGCCGAACACCGCATGTGCTCGAGCGCCATGCTCCAGTCCCCTCCATTCACTGCATTCACTGTAACGCCGTAGCCATATTTTTTCAGTTGAAAAGACCCAAAAGCCCTTTTAAGGGCTATTGTGATATCTGGCTACAATATATTTTTTATTTTTTGGGGGTTAAAAATTGCGAAGTTGGCCTGACCTTAACACCACCTGTGCAGCTTGTGCATTCTAATCCTTTCTGTATCCTATACACCTGACATCCATTGTCATTTTTTCTGCCACTAATTAAGGCCACAGTACCTGTGCTGTGTCTGCTGTATAACGTTTGCGCAGGAAGGCACAGATAGTGTAGGGATAGGATTTGGCTAGGCAGGGCTAGTTGTTCTGTTGAAAAGACCCAAAAGTCCTTTTAAGGACTATTGCTACATCTGGCTGCAATATATTTTTTTCTTTTGGGGCAAAAATAACGCAAGTTTGCCTGACCTTAACACCACCTACGCAGCTTGTGCATTATAACGTTACTGTATCCTATATAGCTGACATCCAGTGTAATTTTTCTGCCGTTAATCAAGTCGACATTACCTGCGCAGCTTGTACATTATAACATTGCTGTATCCTATATAGCTAACATCCGGTGTAATTTTTTCTAACGTTTATTAAGTCGACATCACTTGTGCGGCTTGTGCATTATAAGGTTACTGTATCCTATATAGCTGACACCCGGTGTCATTTTTTCTGCCGTTAATCAAGGCGACATTACCTGCGATGCGTCTGCTGTATAAAGTTTGCGCAAGGAGGGACAGATAGTGTAGGGATAGAAATTGGCTAGGCAGGGCTAGTTGTTCTGTTGAAAAGACCTTTTAAGGGATATTATATCTGGCTGCAATATATTATTTTTGTGGTGGGTTAAAAATTGCGCAAGGTTTCCTGACCTTAACACCACCTTTGCAGCGTCCGCTGTCTAACATTTGTGTATCCCAAATACCTGAAATCCGGTGTATTTTTTTCTGCCGCTGTTCAAGGTGACATTACTAATGTCGCCGTGATTAGCAGCAGTAAAAACGCAATAAATGTCAGGTATATTGGAGAAACAAACATTGTACTGCTCACGTGATTAGCGGCAGAAAAGAATGCAATAAATGTCAGGTATATAGGAGAAACAAACATTGTACTGCACACGCTGCGCAGCTGGTGTTAAAATTAGGCAAACTTGCGCAAATTTTGACCATCAAGAATAAAAATATTGCAGCCAGATATAACAATAGTCCTTAAAAGGACTTTTGAGTCTTTTCAACACAACAACTAGCCCTGCCTAGCCAAATCCTATCCCTACACTATCTGTGCCTCCTTGCGCAAACATTATACATTATATGAATAACGGCAGAAAAATATACACTGGATGTCAGGTATTTAGGATACAGAAAAGCTATACTACACATGCAGCACAGGTATGTGACACTACTTGCGCTGCGTCTGCTGCATAACGTTTGCTCATTCTAAATATTTCGGACATTCTGTGAAATTTTTCTGCTCATACACTAAAAAAAATCTGCGCAACTGTACTTTTGACAAACTTGCATATATACCATTTAATATGCGTAAGGCGAGCAGTAAGGGAAAGGAAAGTGGGCATGCTGCTGATGGCGCACACAGAGGACATGGCTCTGGGGGCGGAGAAATAGTGTCTGCTGGCAAAGCACATGAAACAAAGTCATCCAAAACTTCTAGCTTCATGTCCCAGTTTGCAGGGCGGCACAAGACAGGTTCTTGTTAGGTCAACATGTCAGGAGGAGGACCAGAGTGAGGTTAATTTTTTAGGTTAAAAAATTAGGGCTGAGGGCCTGCTTGTGAACCTATTAAATATTTAAAGGCGAGGGCAGCCTAATAAGCAGTTTGATATGATGGAGGAAGAGGAGGAAGAGGAAGGAGTGAATGGAAATACAGTGTATTCAATACACCTTAAAAGCCACAGTTAAAGTTTCTTTATGTTCAGCCGCTTTCCTCTGGTGGGTTAGCGAAGTCAGGGGCAATCCAGGCCTTGTTCATTTTGATTAGCGTCAACCTGTCAGCATCTTTAGTTGACAGGCGGATGCGCTTAGCAGTTATTATGCCCCCAGCGGCACTAAATAACTGCTCCGACAAAACGCTGGCGGCAATGCAGGGCTACGCCTCCAAAGCATAGAGCGCCAGTTCGTGCCACGTGTCCAACTTAGACGCCCAATAATTGTAAGGCACAGGTCAGCTAGGTACTCCTTTACCATTTTCAAAAACTTTCCCCTCCTTGTGACACTAGGCCACTTATCAGAACCTTTTCCACAGAGCTGCCCACCTTTATTGTGAGCAACTGGAACGGCGCCGGCCGTGTTGCAGCTGGTATTCCACTACTGGTCTCTGCTGCTCACAAAGCCTGCCCAACATGTGGAAAGTAGAGTTCCAGTGTGTGCTCAGGTCGCACAACAGTCGGTGAGTTGGCAACTGGAAGCGCTGCTGCAGCTTGCGCTGGTCTGGCAACGCTGCAGGTGGCTTTCGGAAATGGGCACACAGGCGACATACCTTCACCAGCAGCTCAGGCAAATTGGGGTAGGTTTTGAGAAACAGCTGAACCACTAAGTTGAAGCAGTTGTTTGGCCTGAGGGAGACTCCTGTTCATCCTTCCTGCTGGAGGAATAGGTAGACTCATTCCTGTCATTAGTTCCAGGGTCCTATAGGGTCAGTTTGTTTTAGGTTCCTGTGTATGAACTCGCCTACTTTTGAGGCCTGTTCATACTGGTAGTCAATCAGGATTAGAGTCAGGGTTTCCCTTAGGAGGTGTCCATCTTCCTTCCTTAGCTTCCAGGCCTAATCTTCTTTCCCTCCTATGCTCTGTGTAGTTTTCCCCCCACACCTGAGCGTGACAGTATGTGTGTGAGCTTACCATGCTCCAAAGCCGACACCAAGTTGCGGCCGTTATCAGACACAACCCCGCCTGGTTGTAGGTTGAGTTGCGAGAGCCACAGCTCAGCCTGGTCCCTTATAACATGCCACAGCTCCGTGGCGGTGTGTTGTTTGTCACCTAAGCAAATAAGTTTCAGCACAGCCTGTTGCCGCTTCCCCACTGCTGTGCTACACTGCTTCCAGCTACTGACTGATGGCTGACTGGTGCTGCAAGATGAGTATTCCTAGGTGGAAGTGGAGGAGGAGAAGGAGGGGATGCAGCCGCAAATGTAGGTGGTGGCGGAAATCCTGATGGAAGTAGGGCCCGCAATCCTTTGTGTCAGTAGCACCTGTGCAAGGGTATGACTCGCTTCCAGCCTCCACAACGTTCACATAGCGTGCAGTCAGGGAAATGTAGCGTTCCTGGCCAGAAGCACCTGTCCATGTGTCAGTCGTTAAGTGGACCTCTCCAGTAACTGCGTTGGTCAGGGCACGGGTTATGTTACGGGACACATGCTGGTGTAAGGCGGTGATGGCACACAGGCAAAAATAGAGGTGGCTAGGTACAGATTGACATCTGTACGCTGCGCTGGGACACAGAAGTCTAATGGTGCTTGCAAGGGTCCAGGTGCAGGGCGGGAGGCATCTGGGCCTGCGTTTTGGCTAGCACGTAACACAGGAAAGAGGAGGCAGTAGTGTGACCCACAGACACCGATTGTGGATCCAGGCATTTGGCCCACCTATTAGGGTGCTTTGCTGCCATGAGGATCATGCTGGTGGTGGTCAGGTTGCTAGTGTTCATGCCCCTGCTCATTTTGCTATGGCACAGGTTGCAAATGACAATTCTTTTATCATCCACACTTGTTGTGGCCTGCCTTCTCCCTTTTGCCATGCCAACTGCCTCTTCCAGCCCGTTGCGGTGCTGTGGATCCCCCCCCGTCTGTACTGCTGTCCTCGCTCTGCTTCTCAGCTTGCCTCCTTTCCATGTTGGGCCTGTGATTTCATTGTCCACCACCTCCTCTTCCACTTCTTCACTCTGGTCCTCTTCCTGACAAGTTGCGCTTCAGTGCTTCTGACACTCAAAAACATTAGGGGCGAGTGCCTACTGTTGATCTGACCGTCTAAAACATTAGGGACGAGTGCCTGTTGCTGATTGACCGTGTAAAACATTAGGGGTGAGGGCCTGCTACTTGCGCTTTATATACAAGTAAATATATGTTTTCTAACAATATTTCCTCTAAAATCGATGTTATATTTGGTTTTGGGGGGCATTCTGTAGAAGTGGCGTAATACTCGGACAACATCGTTTCCAGCGCCGACTTCGGTGTCCAAGATGCATCCAGACATCCTCCCCATGCTGTTCCCAAACCATTTCAGTGGTGTTTCCACCATTTTATCACCTTTCCCAATGAACCAGACACCCTCCCCTCTTCAGAGCAGGGGGTGCCAGGTTTAGTGCTTGGGTTCTCCCATTGACTTCCATTATACTCTGGTGCTCGGCCGAGCACTCGAGCACCACCTGGTGTTCGGCCAGAGCACCCGAGCATTACAGTGCTCGATCAACACTAGTGGCAACCAGCGTATAATATGATGGAAAAATGAATCAAGCCAGTTGAAGCATCTTGTCTTATAATTGTGTGCTGCCATTCCTCCTTCTTGACGTTTCTGAATGAATTGCCAACAACCTCCAGTGGAGTCCAACTGGGTATTACCAGATGGGGGTATGTTCCTGCATGGTCAGACAGTTTTCAATCAGTGCTTCCAATGTCAGAATGTGCAGGGACACCCTCCACTCTAGCTTTAAGGAATGACTTTCAAGCTTGCACTGATACAACTTTTTGATTGCTTTTTATTCAGTTTTTACCCCACCCCCCAATTCATTTATAAACTTACAGCATGAATAATAGAGGACTAGCACAATATAGAATTATGTGAAAAGATGCTCCAGAATCGTTATTTCTAGAGTAGTTACTATAAGCAACATATCATAAGAGGCAATAGGTCCCCTTTGGCAAGAGCTACACATCCATGAAGCACTAGCTTTACTTATCTGTATCTTCTCATGTTTAGTGCCCGTTTTAGTGCAAACAGATGCTTCGTTTGCACATGTCTTTAATAAAAGCATATGCTGATATCTGCAAACCAGGTAAACGTAAATTCTCAAGACTGTCTATCCCTGTGAACAAATCCTTCTTATGACTTGATATAGCATTCAGCACATGTCAACAGATTGCAATCGTATAGCACCAGCAGACTTGGCAGCGGCTGAAAGCGAAACTGTAAGTAACAGTAACCTCAGGACATCTTCCTATTAGACGTTTACACATCAAATGACTTAATTGCTATGCCATAAAATGTGTCTAAACTGTTTGCATCCAGCAAACAGCTGGGAATGTGAGGTGCTCATATTGCGGGAAAACATTACGTCCCAACAGTGCGCGGCAGATAATACCGTACATATGTCTCTTGGCGTAATGTCCCCGAAGATAACATTAAGATAATTGACTTCTATTATGTAAAACATTCAGGGCCGTATTTAACATTCAATTAAATGGGCTGTACGGTTTCTTGCGGCGGTATAATGTCTCCTTCTGGCTAAGTAATACTTTGCGAATATGGTCGTCAACCTTTAGCAGTGTAATTTTGTTCCTCCGGAAAAAAAAAGTGACTATAATTGTAATGATAATGACTGATCTTGAATGAGCAAAGAAGTAAAAAAAAAAAAAAAGAGCAAGAAATAATACAGTATCGGAGAAGTTCTATGCAGGGTCTATGTATATTTTCATGTTGAAATACAAAGTAACCAGGAAATGAATTTTCAACATTGTTGCAGTCTTAGAATTGGATGGGAGGAGTTGCTTGAAGCAAGGCTGTAATGATAGGGATCAAAGCATACATCTGTATAATGGAATGAGCTCCTTCAACGCAATCCACTAGGACTCTATTGACATTAAGCTCTTCATACGAAACCTCCAATAATAAGATTCATACATGCTGCGTAGAGTAAATGGAAGAGCGAAGCCAATCCATTCTTTAGTAAGATTGAAAAAAGCACTTTTCTTTGATACACATTCGCGTAGGAATTTCACATTAATCTTTAGATCCATCAAATTTGCCCATTGGGTACATTTGCAGCAACACAGACAATGAATGGGGAGGAAAAGATGATGAATACGTTCGGCGGATAAAGCGAGATCGAAAATTCCGCCATTTATTTTTATGTTCTATTGTGATAACTTTATGTAGCTGGAAGATAAAACGATCTCGTGGTTTACATTAATAATACAAAATCCATCATGCGTGTCCGAAAATATGGATTGAATTTGCATTATTGAGAGAGGCAATCATACTATGTGTGTTACACTGTATAGAGAATCAACTGCTGGAGCTGAAGGCTGCGTTTTGAGAGGTGAGTAATTATAGCTGTGAAAAAAGAGAATTTATGAGCTGCAGCGGCAGAGCACT
Source organism: Rhinella marina (assembly GCA_900303285.1). Classification (NCBI taxonomy): domain Eukaryota; kingdom Metazoa; phylum Chordata; class Amphibia; order Anura; family Bufonidae; genus Rhinella; species Rhinella marina. The sequence continues at coordinate 78,779 of ONZH01022097.1, read as the reverse complement.
TCATTAAAGCCAAGTGTAGCACTCTGCATGTGTGCCCAACCTACCCTATCTACCATAACTTTATGGATTCTATTAAAGGGGTTTTCCCATGAAAAATATTCTACAGTTTTCAAACCAGAACCCGGATCCAAATACTTTTGTAATTCTATGTCATTAAAAAATTAACATAGCTACTGAGCTATTCAATAAAATGTATCTGTATAGTGCCAACTGCTGTTTGTTTTGTTTCTTATTGCTTAGCCCTGCACACTGAGATGGCCACACATGCTCAGTTTCATCTTTCAACTGCCTCCTGAGCTGTGATAGGAAGAGCTGAGACAAGCCTCCTGAGCTGTGATAGGGAGAGCTGAGACACGCCCCCTGAGCTGCAACAGAAAAGACACTCCCCCTTGAGCTGTCAGTTTGATATAAATCTAGCAGAGCAATGAATGGGGAGATCTCTGGATCCATGGGAGATATAGGGCTGGTTCTAGCTTTGTTAGAAAGAGATTTCCATGTAGTGTATGATGTCTGATTTTCATTTTTTACATCAATCATGGGATAACCCCTTTAAACGATAGGGTTTTTATGGAATGTTACATTGAAGGCCTTTCCTTAAGATAAACAATCATTGCCAAAATGGTTAGGTTGACACCTCAACTCCTAGAACCCCAGTCCCACACCAATGCAATGAACAAGCTGGGCTAGTATAAGATATAGTCCCAGACACAGCCATATGAGATAACGTGTGAATCTGTAAAGGTCTAGGCAAAGGACCCCACTGATCATACATTATCGGCTATCATAAAGATCAATAAATCAATAAATCAATAAATCTTGAAAAAATAACCCTATTTTTTTTTCCTTTAAAGTGATTATCTCCTGATTACTATAAAGATGAAAATCTGATATCATATAGTATTTAACAGTCTATTTCTAACAAAGCTAGAACCAGCCCTGTACCTCACATGGATCCAGAGATCTCTTCATTAATTCTTCCAGATAGATGTATTTCAAGTTGGCAGCTTAGGGGGCATGCACTTTCTCAGAGGGTGTGTTCTTTCTATTGCAGCTGGTGGTAGTTGAAGGATGGAACTGAGCATGTGCTTCCATTTCAGTGAGCAGAACAGAGAAATTAGAAAAAGAGCAAACAGCAGGTGGCACTATACAGATAGATTTCAGTAAACAGCTCACTGGTTATAGTAATTTTTTGATTCCATGCAATTAGAAAAGTATTCAGATCTAGGTACTGGTTTGAAAAATGTAGAATACTTTTCATGGGACAACCTCTTTACCCTTACCAAGTAGTTCTTCATTCTAAATCTTCTTTCATAAATTAGAAACGTGGATTTATAAGGGTCCATTCACACATTCGCATGTCATTGCGGATGCGCAAGTTGCAGATACGCAAAACATGGACACCGGCCATGTGCTGGCACTATAGAAATGCCTAATCTTGTCTGTGGCAGCGAACAAGAACAGGACATGTTCTATTTTTTGCAAGGCCACAGAACGGAAGTGCGGAAGCGGACAGTACACTGTGTGCTGTCCTCATCTTTTGCGGCCCCATTGAAAATGAATGGGTCCGCACCCGTTCCGCAAAATTGATGCAAAACCATTCATATGGATGTGTGAATGGACCCTAATTCTTCTGTAATTTAGAGACTGGCATGAATGAGAACCAGAATGGGTGCGTCAACACTATGAAGCTTCTGTAAATTTTAAATGGGACCTTCCCACCAATTCCTGTCTATTGTCACACATGATGTCCACTCTCAACCCTTGGCCCACCATGACCTCTTCTTACCGGCCACACTTTAACTATACTACCAGCTCCTAAATTATATTGAAAATACTTTAAGGGTTCAGGACCCACCTCCCATTTGGCTGAACAAATAAAATTACTCAGAATTAACATACACCTGAAGTATTCTTCTTCCAAATTGGACTCTAAAATGGCATGCAGTTTATTTCCATATCACACACTGCATCCCTGGTTTAGCGAATTTGATGCCACATATTGAGCAGGTGCTTCTTATAGTTGCAGCAAGTCCAGGAGGAGCCAGAGAGGAGGATGGGAGTGGTAGCAGTTCTGGATGTAACAATCACAGTGGCTTTCTTCACACCATTGCTCCTTGGGGCTGTGCAGTGAAAGGAGGGCACACCCTAGATCTGGGGCAACTGCCTGATGGTATTTGGGGTGCCCGTGATGTTAAAGGAAATCTGTCACCAAAATTTTTATCTGACGGTTAAAACCAGATATGGTAGCACCGCATATCCTTTTTTCTAATCTGATTTTATTTTCTAATTATATATTTTTTTAATTCCATTTTCTGAAAATGATTATGCGGCGGACATCTTGCCTAAACTGTTCTCAACAGCATTTACAAAGCATTAAAAAAAATTGAATTGATTTACGGCAGTCCCATGGTCCATAGACACAAAAGTCAGGAGGGGACCTCATTGATTTCTATGGGAGACCTGTGTGCCCTGTGCAGAGGTCATTGTACAAGGAAAGAATAGATAAGATCTGACAATCACCTATTGTAAATGGAGGATCCTGTCTTATCTATACACAGAGGTGGTATCATTACAGGCAGGTTTATAGTGGCAGATAAATGTGTAACTGCAGTAAAGAGATCTATACAGACCAAGAAGATAATAGAAGATAAAAAGAAGATAATGAACTGACTATGCTAATCTGCCTCAGTCTACACAGCAAAGCTTAAAGTGAATTGGATAAAACACAATTTGTCAGCATATTGTTTTTGTCTAGTGTAAGAACTGGGATATTTCAATATTTGTATATAGATAATCACAAAATAAGCACCCTTTAAGAGTCATAAATAAAGAATATGATAAGTAGCGGAGGAGCAAGAAATGGGGAAGTCAATCATTTCTTTCAAACATTCTCTGTATGTAGTAGTTTTAAGCATAGGTGAGAGATTTCCCCTAGAGCAAAAAAAATATTATCATCCCTAGAAATTGTACTTGCAACTTCTTATGTAGATGAATGAATAATTTCCAGCAATTCCTGACGTTCATATAACACGGTTCTAGTACTGCACACATGATTCAGTTGACATAAACCAGCAGTGACATGTATAATGCAGATTATTTGCAGCCAATATCATTTACATAACCTGATATTACAATGATACTCTGTATGCTTCCAACAATGATATACAAATGTCCCAAAGAATCCCACAGATGTTCACACCTTATTGCCAATAACTGCTTTCATATGCACTGCAAGCCAATGTCTTTTTAAAGGAGAGGTGTTAAAATACACAAGACAGATGATAAATGTCTGATCACTGTGGACCCCACTGGTTGGACCCTTTTTGGAACGGCAGTAGTGAGGCCTCTGTTTCTCCTAACAGCATGACCGCAGGGCAAAGCTTGACTGATCTTGAAATTTTTTGAAATATGTCTTACAATGGAACAAGCAACTATTTTGTTCTCACCTATTTGTTATGGATAGTTGTGGTCAGGCTTTCCTACTCATCCTAAATAAAAATTCACTTCTCTGAGCTAGTTTAGTTTCTAAATACCCAAGTCTGGCTTTCTGCAGCCAAAGCACTAGGTCTGCCAGAATTTTTTTTTTTTTAAATACAGATTAAAAATGTTGGAATGATAAACTAATTGCAGATTATTGCTATTGCGGACAAGAATAGGACATGGTCATGTTGGAATGATAAACTAATTGCAGATTATTGCTATTGCGGACAAGAATAGGACATGATCTATTTTTTCTTGCAGAGCCGTGGCACAGAGCAGCCATTGAAGTGAACGGGCCTGCACCTATTCCACGATTTTTCAGAATAGGTGCGGACCCGTTCACACGGTTGTGTGAATGGGCCCTAATTCAAATGAGTAAGTAGGGATTTATATTAGTGCAACAAACAGTAACACCTGATAATAAAGCATAAATTACATGATGTCCCACTGCTGGAAACCCCAAATGATCAGTCATTACGGTATACGAGTGGGAACCCAATAGCAAGTGTCCCTATAACAGTATAAAAAAGTTTTAGCAAGCCTCAATTCCTGCTAATTGACTTTGGTTATGTTGGTTTCATTAAGCAGCACTTTATGAGTTCCTTTCATGTTCTGCTACAGTGTATGTGATTGTGTGTATGTGAGGCTAAATATAGTGGACTGTCTGAATGTCAGTGAATAGAAGAATCTAAAGGTGTGTTGCACTAATTTCCAGACCTCTCAGACTGGCAGGACCTGCGTTGGTGATCATACTTCCATGATCCTGGCTTGTTCACTCCCTATCTTCCACTGCTTGTCTCAGGTCCCTGCATGTAAACTTCCTGTTTGATGCATCCAATCATTGGCCGCTGTTCCCCTTGCATCATGTCAAATGGTCAAGTGAAGCAAGAGGAGCAGATCACAGCTACGGCCAGTGATTGGCTGCAGTGGCATCAAACCAGAAGTTTATATGGAGGGGCCCAAGACAAGTAGCTGAGGCTGGGGAGCAAACAAGCCAGGACCCAGCGTCAGTGATCAGGTATGTATGATCACCAAAGTGAGTCTCACCAGTCTGAGAGGTCTGGAAACTAGTGCACAACCCCTTTAAAAAAAGTTTAAAATGCCAAAGAGAATATATCTTCAGAAAGTGTTGTATTTTTCTTTTAGATCTCTCATGTAAAACCCTGGAAATATTCCTGTTTGTACACTGGTCAATAGAGAACATACAATCAGCTGATAATTTCTCCAAATGTGGCTGTGTAGACTGGGATAGAGTCAACAGAGTCATCGCAATGTCATTAGAGGGCCAGAGATTAACTTATAATAGCTCCACTGTACTTCTGCTTCCCCCCTATGATAAAACATCAGTCCATGATACATGGATAATGTAGTTGTCCATCTAGAAATGTATGCACATATATTTTTCTTTAAAGCCACCTATAACTAGCTTTGAAACATGGTAAGAAAGCAAGCTAAAGAGAAAACAGGATGCCCCTAATGTACCAACCTTTGTGTAGTGATGATGCAGAAGTATGTGCAGCATTCATCTTGTTGTTTTGTGTTATGCCGGTGGCCTCTTCCCTAGGTCCTGCCGCTCTTGTGGTCCTGACCTGCTGGCTCTCCTCTTCCCTCCAGCAGGGGGCCTAGCCACTGGAGTTCCATGTGTCCCTCTCTGTTTTCAGCCTGCACTCCCGGGCTAGACTTCTCCAGTTTGCCCATAGTGTGCTCCTGCACCCTTCTTACTCTTAAAGGGCCAGATCACCCTAATTCTTCATCCTAAGGCTGACTATCTCTGAGTACTTAAGGCACCTTCCTCTATGGGAAGGTGCCTGAGCAACAGGTATATTAGCTTGCTAAATTCTGCTAAGATGCGCTGTTTCTGCCTGCCTGTATACTAACTGCTGTCTGAATTCTAGATTCTGACGCTCTGCTGCCTGAACCAACCATACCCTGAATACCATATACCACATTGACTGCCTGCCCTGACTTCAGACCTGTTTCATGGATTTGAACATACTCGATCTGCCCTGATCTCAGCCTATCCCTGACTACAGTTTTACCTGATCATTCTTGGTCTCTAACCCCTGAGTCAGCTGTGAACCAAACAGGGACTACTCCAAGAGGTAGCAGCCTGGTGGCTCCCCTGCACTGAGCTCCAGATCCCTGTATAGGGGTTAAAGAATGAAAACCAGGGAACTGCCAAGATAACACCCTTAAGATTAGCCCAAAGTCAAACATTCTGTATGTAAAGATGTTTGTATTCATGTGTGGTACAACAGATCAATCTTTACGGAGAACATTTGGGTTCTCAAGAGAGGCCACCACGATTATAGGCCAAGGGCAATAGATGGTACTACTTTTAGAACACCAAGAGCACCAATTTACAGCTACAGCCAGAATAATAAAAAAATTGAAGAAAGATTCTTGTGTTTCAAAATTGCGTTGAATCAAATATCCTTTATTGTGCGCTAATAAAACAGCTTATCGTTCACAGAACGTTTTCGGCACACGGCCTTTATCAATACGCTGTGTGGAGCGCAATGTACTGATCCATCTGCTCCATCCAGACAGGCCTTAGCCGCTATACTTACCGCGCTCCGACCGCCCACTGTACGGCTTCTATGGATCAGTACATTGCGCTCCACACAGCGTATTGATAAAGGCCGTGTGCCGAAAACGTTCTGTGAACGATAAGCTGTTTTATAAGCGCACAATAAAGGATTCAACGCAATTTTGAAACACAGGAATCTTTCTTCAATTGATTAATTTGGCGTGGGAGCCATTTTCCTGTGACATTTCACCACACCTGGGAGTGTGACCTGACCTGCTTCAGAATAATAAAAAAAGCACCATAAAACACGGTGAGCATTATTTTTTGGCATCTACCCTTACCCTACATACTCACACAAAAAAGAGCACTTTTTCTCCTTGGTTTTTATCCTCAGTACTCACTCCATCTTGACAGCTACAAAAGGTTCAACTAGTCTAGTAATAGAAAATAGAAACATACTAGGGATACCCAAGGAGAATTGCCTATATCTTCCCAAGGAGAATCATGTCTTCCAAGAGCTAAGAGTCTTAAAAGTCAAATAAATTTTCATCTACAAGAACTCATTAGTTGAGTTATCTAAGTCTAAATAACTTCAAGAGAATTATTTTTTCTTTTCTCTCTTGACATATCACTGTTGATGTTCTCCAGAAACTTAGTCTTCAGGAACTAAAAAAAGCTTCCCTACCAAATAAATAATATCTAGTCATGATAAATACTATATCACTAGTTTCAGCATAGACACAGGATATGCCTGTGCAATTACACTTGGTGACATGTTTTATAGCATAGACATATATAAAATGGTGCCACTGGACCATTTCAGTGCTTAATGTTGAGATTGCTACATCTTCAGGTTGACATGAGAGTACACGTGTCACAGAGGTTAATACAACGGAAGCCGAGCATAGCTGGTGATCAGGAAACATGATTAGAAGACTATAGGGAGAGGCCCAGTTATCTTCTAGGACAATCATGGATGTTATTATATAACATGTCACAGTAGATTGAATAATAGGAGGGTTTCTGGAAGATAGTCAAGAAGATACTATAAAAAGGACAAGATAGCTATGAACAGTGAAGGTCTTCCTTATCTACTCAACCCACAGAATCCAGATGACTTTGATGATAATCATGGCATATCCCCAAGGACGAGCTTGTAGAAATAACCATAGAAGGTTATCATTACATTGATCTGAGTGAGCAAACATGTACGGTAAATGCCCAGTATTTAAAGGGAACCTGTTATCAACTTTATGCTGACCTCACTGAGGGCAACATGAATTAGTGACAGAAATGCTGGTTTCAGCGGTGTGTCACTCATGAGCTAAAGGTAAGTAGTTGCCGAGAACCAACATCACAATCATTGCAGTATGGGCCTTGAAAAAAGTCAAATCTACCTGATAAGAGACATGGTTATTCCTAATCTCCTGCTCTCCCCACTCATCTGCTGATGATTGGCAGTTCTCTCCTAGAGAGAAAGGGAGAAAACTAGGTAGAAGCCTGTCAGTCATCAGCAGATGGGCAGGGAGAGCAGGAATTCATGAATAACCATGACTCTTCTCAGGTGGCCATGACTCTTTTCCAGGCCTAATCTGCAATGATTGTGATGTTGATTCTTGGCAACCACTTACTTTTAACTTATAAATGACAGACCGCTGAAATCAGCTCACCTGTCTTTACTTTATTCTGTCGTTAGTATGGGCAGCATAAAGGTGATGGCAGGTTCCCTTTAAAGCAACCAATTGACATTGAGACTGAATGTAAGAGATTACTTAAAGATTGGGCACCTATTAGAGCAGATGGATGTCATAGACAAGACCACCCTCTATGATCTAGTCTATGACTAGTGTTGAGCAAATCGAAGTCAAACGAAGTGACTTAGATCATAATTTCAGGAACAATTCAATTTGCCACAAAGCCGAATTTCCTCACGATATTAACGAATCAAGTTTCCCGGAAATGGGGTTAAAAAAAAATACATACAGTACTCATCTCATCTACCTGTGCGCGAAGAGGCTGTCACAGCCATCTTGATGGAAGATACCATGCAAAATCTCTCATGCAGTGACGTATGACGTCACCACGCCAACCAGCGTGATATCATCAAGTCACTACTCGATATTTCACACGGTGTCTTCAATCAAGATGGCCGCGAAGGCCTCTACGCACTCAAATGGATAAGGTGAGTGTTTATTTATTTACTTGAGTTAACCCCTGAAAGGCCTAAATGGTAGCATCAGATACCGTGATCAGCGATGAACATGGCAACTAAAGGGTTCAATGACGGGGAGCGGCGCAATCACTGTTCCCTGTCATTATGCCTGCTATATACAATGAAATGCGCTTTAAGACAAAGCAATTCGTCATGAAGCAAATTTCTTTATGAAATTCTACAAAGCAGCTGAATAAAATTTTTAATAACTTCGTTCATCTCTATCTATGACCATTCAACTACATTTTTGAGAGTTAAATAAAATTTACTTAGTCTCAATATTATTTCCAGTGAATAAAATATAGCTATTTCCCAGAATGGCCTTTCTTTTTTTTTTTCTTTTTAATTTTCTAAGTCTTTATTTCTAATATCAAAATACACATTGAAAAATATTCATCCACCCCCTCCCCTCCCCGAGAGAGAGAAAAAAAAAAAGATTATTTCCTCCTTACCCATCATATTTATTTAACCATGGGTTCCACACAGCCAAGAACCATTCCCTCTTTCCTAAATTGTCAAATATTATTTTCTCCATTCTAATTACGCTATTCACCAATCCAATCCACTCTATAGACAAAGGTGGAATTTTTTCTTTCCACTTCCTAACAATCAGGGTCTGATCAGCCTTAGTGTAGCACTGATACAGTGCATTGCAATAGATGACTATTGCAATGCACTGTATAGCCATCAAGCCCACTGGATCTTCAAGATCAAAATGGGTCTTGATAAATTTAAAAAAATTGTAAAAAGAAAGTAAAAAAAGTGTAAAAAGAGTAAAAAAGTGTAAAAAAGTTAAAAAAGCACCCTTTTTCCCCCCAAAAAAGAAAAAGTACACATATTAGGTATCGTTGCATCCGTATCGACTAGCTCTATAAAAGCATCACATGGTCCACCCCACCAGGTGTACGCAAAAATTCTTTTTTAAAAAAAGCTATACCAAAACAGCAATTTTTTGTCACCTTGTCTCATAAAAAGTTTAATAGCAGGCGATCAAAAAGGCATATTTAACCCAAAATGGTACCAATCAAACCGTCATCTCATCCCACAAAAAATGATTTTTTTTGTTTCAAAAATGATATTATTGTGTAAAACTTAAATAAATAAAAATAAGTATACATGTTAGGTATCACAAGGTCCATAACAACCTGCTCTACAAAAATATTGCATCGTCTCTCCCCTCAGGTGAACGCTGTAAAAAATAAAAACTGTCTAAAAAAAGCCATTTTTGTCACATTTCATCACAAAAAATGTAATACCAAGCGATCAAAAAAGCGTATGCCCCCAAAAATAGTACCAATCTAACTGTCATCTCATCCCGCAAAAAATGAGCCCCTACCTGAGACAATCACCCAAAAAATAAAAAAAACTGCAGCTCTCTGACTATGGAGACACTAAAACATAATTTTTTGTGTGCTTCATAAATGATATTATTGTGTAAAACTTAAATTAAAAAAAGTATACATATTAGATATTGCCGCATCCGTAACGATCTGCTCTATAAAAATATCACACGATCTAACCTGTCAGATGAATGTTGTAAATAACAAAAAATAAAAACAATGCCAAAACTGCTAGTTTTTGTTACCTTGCCTCACAAAAAGTGTAATATAGAGCTACCAAAAACAAAACTGCCAACTTATCCCGTAGTTTCCAAAATGGGATTAGTTTTTTTGGAGTTTCCTACTCTAGGGGTGCATCAAATGTGACATGGCAACTTAAAATTTTTCCAGTGAAATCTGCCCTGGCGTTCCTTTCCTTCTGTGCCCTGCCGTGTGCCTGTACAGCAGTTTATGATCGCAAATGGGGCATTTCTGTGAACTACAGAATCAGGGTAATAATTATTGAGCTTTGTTTGGCAGTTAACCCTTGCTTTATTCTCGGAATAAAATGATTTATATGGAAAATCTGCAAAGAAAGTGAAATTCGGAAATTTTGGCTACATTTTCCTCTTGTGGAACACCTAAAGGGTTAATAACGTTTGTAAAATCAGTTTTGAATACCTTGAGGGGTGTAGTTTTTTAAAATGGGGTCATTTTTGGGTGGTTTCTATGATGGAAGCTTTACAAAGTGACTTCAGACCTGAACTGGTCCTTAAAAAGTGGGTTTTGGAAATTTTGTGAAAAATTTCAAGATTTGCTTCTAAATTTCTAAGCCTTCTAACGTCCCAAAAAAAAAATGTAATTTTCAAAATGATCCAAACCTGAAGTAGACACATAGGGAATGTAAAGTAACTATTTTGGGAGGCATTACTATGTATTTTAAAAGTAGAGAAATTGACATTGGAAATTTGCTAATTTTTCTAAATTTTTGGTAAATTTGGTATTTTTTTTATAAATAAGAATGAAATATTTCATTGTACCACTGTCATGAAGTACAATAAGTGACGAGAAAACAATCTCAGAATGGCCTGGATAAGTAAAAGCGTTTTAAAGTTATCACCACATAAAGTGAGACATGTCAGATTTGCTAAAAATGGCCTGGTCCTTAAGGCCAAAACAACCTGCAGCGTCAAGGGGTTAAACTGTGTCCCATCACCTCTCATATATCCTAGTTGTACCACTAAAAAGTAAAACAACCAATTAGGAAGTGCCAACCCTCCAGCCTCAGAAGGTAAATGCAGAAACACACAATGGCCTTTCTGATTTTTGAGGGACGAAATATGCAAAAAAAGTACAAAAACACCTCAAAGTTGAATAAAGAAAACTACATGAAACATGTCTTCTTACATAAGCTGCTCCCCACCACTTATTGTCATTAACTCTGTCCTTGACCCAATTATCCTAACATAGACATGCAGGGGTGCACCACCAATGAGGCCAGGTGAGGCGATCGTCTCAGGCAGCAACAGGTATCGGCAGAGAGGGGCAGGGGAAGGGCTATGGGCAAAGGGGTTAGGTTAAGAAATTGGCATGGGGTTGGGGGGGGCGCCATTTTAGTTTTTGCCTCAGGAAGCAGAAAGGCTAGGTGCACCCCTGTAGACATGTAATAGTAATATATCAAATTTATCGGTATATATGAACAACAAACACTATATAAAAATGACAAGGGGTTCAATGTGTTTGAATGGTCTCTCAAAGTTCTGCAGGTCTCAAGGGCCGGAGACTGAGCATTCATTGAAATGTGCCAGAAAACAAATATCTGACCCCATGGACAAACTTACGAGAGCGGTAGAAGGACCTGGTCGTGCACATGTGTGCCCAGACACGCTTCACAGGTCATGCGAAATTCAGGTCAGACTTTGTTTTTAGCTTGGCATGAGGGGACCAACAGTACAACCAATACTACGGTACATAGGTGGTTCTAAATGTTCTATGGTAATTTAAAGGTTATTCTCATTTTAGGACAATGGGGGCATATCGCTAGGATTATGCCCCCATTGTCTGTATAGGTGGCGGGGTCCCCACCGCTGGGACCCGTCACGGCTAATTTCCCAAGAACGGAGGCCCGCCGGAAGTGAATGAGGCGCACTGCGCATGCGGCAGGCCGCCCTCGAGGTGCGTTTTCGTATGTTGGCCGCCGAAAATAGCCGAGCGCTGGCTGCGGCTGACTTTCCGTCAGGCTCCATAGAAATGAATGGAGCGCACCGCGCATGCACGGCCCGGCTCCCATTCATTTCTATGAGCGGCGCGGGGAGCTGCGCCTGGTGGTGGCCGGACCCCCGGAAACCTGGGGTCCTCCAGGCGCAGCGCTCCCCGCTCCGTTCAGGAGATAGGTGCGGGTCCCAGCGGTGGGACCCGCACCTATAAGACAATGGGGGCATATCCTAGCGATATGCCCCCATTGTCTAAGATGAGAATACCCCTTTAATACTAGTATTTAATATAAGATTTGATATTTTTTGCCCATTGTCAACATCTGATGACTACACCATTCAGTATAATGATTACAACCTGATCTTACTTGGCTCTCTCTACTTTAAGTGCCATTTTTCAAACTCTGATGATATCATTGCATGTATTGATCTCTGTCTAATTAGCTGAAAGCTGGATTTTTACGGCTAGTTACTAAGCAATTACTCTTTACGTAAATGCACAGTTTCACCTAGTGAACAAATATTCACCTACATTAATTAGTTTCTTTATATGAATTCATGTTACTACATTCCAAGAGACATTCCACTGCTGTTAATCAATACATTTTCTGGACTATAGACGCAAGTTTAGACAACAGAATTTATTTTTTTTTTTTAATATATATCTCTGCTACATACACACACACACCTACAGCTGTACTACATACACACACAGATATATTGCATGCACACACACAATGGTCTGCTAAATGGACACAAACACAGCTCTTTTACATGCACACAACACTCACAGCTCTGCTACATGCACAAAATAATCAGTTTTGCTACATGCACACACAGCGCTGCTGCATACAACAAAGATCTGCTACAAGTACTCAACAAACACTGCACTGCTACATACACACAACACACACACAGTTATGCTAGATACTAGAGATGAGCGAACGTGCTCGTAACGAGCACTGTAGCGCTCGGCTCCCCTGCGCTCGCATGGGCGCAGGCATCCGCTTCCGTCGGGTGAGGAGGACGGAATGCGAGTGCAGGGGAGCTACAGTGCTCGTTACGAGCACGTTCACTCATCTCTACTAGATACACACACAGCACTGATGCATACACTGACACACACACAGCACTGCAGCACACACGCATACAGACATACAGTACAGTACATCTGTACTAATTTTTCTGCACTTCCCATCTGCCCCGTCCATGGGTGACATTGTTGAAGGTCCGTGCAGTACTGAGCTCTCATCTTAGTTACTGCAGCTTGGGGCCAGAGGTTTTTTGTAGTTCACCATGACACTTGTTGCTGTGCAGGCTGGCTGCGTACGCTCTTGCACACTGATTGCAGGCTGATACCCGTGTATACTGGTTGCTTGGGTGTTGTGTGCTGGCTGCAGCCTTCTAGTGTGTGAACTGTTTTATGAAGCTGCATACTCCTTGTGTCTGTATCACACTGTAGTTCACTGTGACACCTGTTGCCATGTCGGCTGACTGCTTGCGATCTTGCGTATTGGCGGCAGGGCGTTAACTGCGCAGTTTGCTTGGGTGTTGTGTGCTGGCTGTGGCCTTCTAGTGTGTGAACTGTGTCCTGTGACTTGTATGCCCTGTGTTGAAGTAGGGTTAATGTTTCCCTGATCTGTGTGTCTGAATATCAGGTGTTGCACCAGATATACCTGGAGCCAAACCCAGAGGGCAGAAACCCAGTGAGCCCCGTTCTTCACAGAGCCCTAGATGGTAGGGATGCACTTAGCCGAGACTCACTGGCTGCACCTCCAGGATGGTCCCGATGCACCTGGCAACTTACCTGCAGATACTGCTGGAAGAAGCACCAGCATCCCACACACCAACGGCTGGAACCCAGGCACATATACTGGAACCCGAACACCCGGAACATAAACCACACAGATAATAACCGGGAAGGGGATGGGAAGACCTCAATGACATATAGGGTGGCCACAAGGACTGGGCAGATGGAATCCCAGGAAAGATGCAAAGCTTCAGCCCAAAGGAGGCTGGAGCACAACTAACCCACCAGGCTAGCAACAACTGAATAAAAGCATCTACTGTCCACACCCGGGTAAATATGTTAACCCCATCAGAACAAGACAGGAAAGGAGGAAAGTATACAATAAGAAGGGAACATACCGACAACCAAAACTGCATGTTGCCCATTGCAGCCATCAACCTTGGCATACCACCGCAGCCAGAATGCCAGGGCACAAACATGAGCAACATGGAAGCAGTGTCACAGAGAACAACAGAGACCGTGACACCACCAGTTTACACGTTTCCCCTGACAACCAGCATACAACCACAACCGAGAAACCAGAAACACGTGTCACGATAACCACACGGTACATGACAGTATGTTGTAGGTGGCTGTCGAGGGGTGTGATATTATTTACATAGGACTGTATGTTGATGATGGCTATGGGTAGGAATGATGTTATTTACATGGGACTGTATATTGGAGGGGGCTGGAGAGATGGTCTGATGTTATTTACACAGGACTCTACTGCAGAGGAAGGGAAATAGCTTTATTCACATGGGACTGTATAGTGGAGAGCCTGAGGAATTATAATTTCTGAGGACACTAAAGGGAGGAATATAACTACAGCATGCACTTCAAGGTGAGCATTATAACAGTAGGGGGGCTATATAAATACTGGGGGCACTGTATTATAAATCCAGGGGACATTAGGCGTTCTTATTACTACTGGGGGTTGTATAGAAGAGACTTATAGATCCGCCTTATTTCTACTAAGAGCACTATGGGGGATCTTATTACTACTGAGGGGTCTGTAGAGAGCTTGATTACCACTGGGGGAACAATAGGGGGCCTTATTACTACTGGGGGCTCTGTGAGGGCATTATTAATACTGGAGGGCTCTTCTACTAATGGAGGCACTCTTGGAAAGCATTATGACTGGGGTCACTGTAGGGTGCAGTGTTACTAATGAGGGAATTATTACTGGTAGGACTATTACTATAGGGGGCACAATTTTTTTTTCAGGATAGTATTTGGAGGTTTTGGGGGGCACAGCGAGCAGCAGGATAAGGCTGTGGGGACTTCAGGTTGGGAGATGATGAAATGTGAGTAATCTTAGATGTCTGTGTGTCACACTCTGCAGACACGAGGCGACTGAGAGAAGTTGTCCGCACTGAATGGAGAAGATGATGACAGAGAAGATCTACATCAGAGGAGACGTTACCTGCAGACCCTGGATGTGAAAGTTAAGTGCTGCTGCAGAAGGGGGGCAGGTGGTCGACTTAGAGAATTGGGCCATATGCATTGGGGCTTGGGCCCCGGATCTTTTGAGACCTTAGCAACGCCCCTGGGTAAGTGGATGGTAAAAGAGCCGTTGGTAACAGACGGTTTAAAAGGGTTGTGCACCTCCGAGGGAGGGGTGGCAGGGATCACTGGCAAACTCCTTCTCTTTGGCAGATCTGCAAAGGGAAGCATACTTACCTGATTCTCGGTGCTGGCTCCAGGCTTCTTCTCCACATCGGTGATCTGCTCCCCTTGCGTCACATCAAATGGTTACGTGATATAAGTGGGGCAGGTCACTGCCACAAAGCGAAAGTGTATGTCCTGTGAGCCAAGCTGGAGAAGCTGTGGCTGGAAAGAGAAGGAGCCTGCGCCAGGAAGCAGGTATCTATGCTTCCCTTCATAGGTCCATCAAGAGAAGCGTTTTACCAAATTCCCTAAAGGTTGACCCATTAAATAACACACTGTCAATTAAAATTAATAAAAAAAAACACTTCAAAAATGATCCCATTTTAATAGCAGATACAGTTTTCTCTGTCTTCTGATCTGTAAAATGGTGGCCTCCGTTTTGAGTGATTTATATGGGACAATTTTTTAGGAACTTTGTATTCTACTCAGGTAGAACTGACTTTCTCATCTATTCTTGCAATTTTCCAGTCTGACTGACCCAGACTTATATCCACCTATTCCTCATGTAATATCAGATCCTTCTTCATACACTGAGCCTTGTTTCATCGAGAAGAACATTAGGGGAAAACCTCATCTCACTAATGCCCTCTAACACTTTATGACGATGAGCAATCTCTGACAGTGCTGCCTGCTCCTATCTCCCAACTACTAAGGTATTATGCATGAATTTGGGCAGATGAAGATACCAAAGACTCACTGGGGAGAGGCTGTCCACATTATTAACTTTGAAAATCTATGGAAGGTAGAGTAACTCAGCACCTGTGATATCCTGCGAATAATAACTTACCTTCTTCCTCTGCAAATGAGAATATCTACCGCAGGTGATTTGTGACATCTCAATGGCTGTTTTAGATGATTTCGTCCAAATTTATTCTAGCTTGACCTCTAGAAAATTCAATTTGTAGGCCACAAATCATTGAAATTGTAGAAATGCAATTTTTGTAAGCGCTCTGTATGTTGTTGACCCTGGTAGCTTGAAGTGGTTGATTTAACCATTGCCTTGTTCTTTCCTTTGCTGCCTATAAAATTGTATTCAGACAGGAGAAAATTCAGTTCAATGCCGGGCCTCCTCCTATGAAGCAGGGCATACATACCAGGGGTCCTGGGAGCAACAAATGGCCCAATCTCACCTGTTTTTGTCCTGCAGGTAACGGTTCCCATGGTTCACAGTTAATGTGGATTGATGGACTTTGAAGGATTTCTGGCAAAGCTATGAGACTTTGTTCACATGGCCTAAGGCTGTGGTCAGTAGCGTAGCTATAGGGGTTGCAGCGGTCGCAACAACTCCCAAGATGCACACTTGCTTGGCTGTTCTCAGAACTCCATAGAAATGAATGGAGCATGCTGGGAGTCGTAGTTTCACCACAGCTGGAGTGCCGGATCACGGGTCTAAGGTCTCATGCACACAGCCATATTCGTTTTTGAGATGCGCAAATTGTGGATTTGCAAAATGCAGATGCAGTTTTCCACATTTTACTTGTGGACCCTTTTTTTTCATTGGGTCCGCATTGTGCGGACATTTTGTAGAACAGACACACAGATGATCTGTGTACTTTCCACATTCCTATGTTCATTCTGCAAGCTGATAGAACAAGTCCTATACTTGTCCGCAAAATGTGGACAATGGACCTATGAAGTCAATGGGTTTGCAAAAAACACTGATTCAACATAGACTGCATTCATATTTACACGTAGTCGAAACCGCAAAATGGATACAGGCTTCTGCATGGAGCCTAAATCTGTGTATGCAATTCCAGTGGCCAATTAGTAGTCTGATCGGCCTCTAAGAACAGTGCTTTTTGGGCCACATATCGCCAGTATTTTATAGCCCTTCCCCATAGACTGTGGGGGAGATTTATTAAAACTGGTGTAAAGGAAAACTGACTAAGTTGGTCATTTTTAAAAGTATATATATATATATACATATGAGCGAATCATTCAAAAAATTATTCGCCGAACATTCGCAGAACTTTTCCTAAGACTACTATTGTCTACGCTATTATGTAATACGTAGGCACGTACGACGAGAGGCCGAGACGTGCACTCCTCAGAGGCAGAGCGAATATTCGAAAATGGCATCCAGACGATCCTCATCATTTAGCTCTGCTGCACAGCTGAAATACATAGTCCAGCTGATGGACCGCCAGGTTTACGATTTATGATGGCACACAATGCCACCCAAACCAGCATAAAAAGGAGGTGATCCAGCAGGTGATCCGAGGCTTGCGCCATCGTTTCGACACCTTGCGGACCCCGGGCCAGATCCAGCGTAAATGGTCAGATCTGAAATCGCCCTCAGAGGCAGTATGTATATTTGAGGTAAAACAAGTAAGGTGCTGTCTATCCGGCTAAGTGCATAGTACAACCATGCACCATACTATAAAGTGAATATGAGGACACATTACGGTACCTGTAAAGAAATACACACAATGGACAACATACTTGAAAACGTTGCTGAAAGGTAAAAACATTAGTGCAAACAATCCAGTGCAAACAATATAGTGCAAATACATTACAGGTATAATGTAAACATTTTAAATATCACCTACCTAGTATGCTCAAGTACACGTTTAAGTCTCTTTTCTTCTGACACTTGTCATAGAACTGGAACAGAGTCCCAAACTCAGTTGCAATTTGTAATCCACATAGGTAAAATTGTAATCCAAATGGGTAAAAAAATAGCAGCAAAGGTTCCTTAAAAAAACCCTCTTTCAAGGGGCTCCCCAATAACCTGAAAAGGGGGAAAAAAGGGATGAGGCGCACGTATGCGCAACTTGGTTAAAACTTTTTTTTTATGGGGGGAGTCCTGACAATCCATGTCCATCTGGGTGAGGAAAAACGCAGGGCAACAAAAATAAAAACAAACGCCAACTAGTGCTCACCCTTCACCTTAAGTCCACGTTGTGGCTCCCATAAAAGCTGCAGGATCCGATTCCTCTTCACTGCTGCTGGAGCTAAAAGACATGAGAGGGCACTCCTGCCTCATGAAATCGACACTGGCTGTGGCAGTAGACCCCCACCGACCTCTCAGCAACGGTCTTGGTAGTGACCGGGCGGTCACACTGGCAAGGGCAGTGGCAACTTGGGCCTTGCCCATTACCTTGTAGTGGCCAGATCCTCCCGCCGGCATACAAGGTGACAGAATCTCCGGCTGTAAGGGCTCTGGTAACGGTCTTCCACGAGCGGCGGACTGTGCGGCCTGCCATGGCAGTTGGTATTGTACCACCGATGGCTGGTACACAAAACTGTTGGTGGACATCTGTCCCACATGAAGGATCGGTGGTGGTGGCAAATCTGGTATCAGGGGTTCCAGCTGAGCTTGTGATTTCTCCTCAGATTGCAGAGTCCCATCATTGGTCTCATGGGAACACCGAGCCTCTTCTGCGGCCTGGGCCTCCTCAGTCCAGTCTTCCGGGGGCGCTGCAGGAGTAGCTGGTCGCTTAAGGAGTTTCACCACAGTAGCAAAGGGGCCTTGGAGGCTCTTCATGGGGGTATACTCCACATAGTCCCCTGTGTGGAAATTGTGGCGGATGGGCGGAACATACGGCCGCTTTACAGAATGGCGGTTTACGTATAATTCTTCCGCCGTCCCCAGTTCCACACTGAACCAAATAACGGTACCCCTTCGGCGCTCCAGCTTAGGGTCACCGGACCGTGGGTGCTCCAAAAACTGCACAACCCACTCCTCTACCAACTTTTTGTATTCCCAGAGGGTCAGGGTGTTCCGGGTGACAGCCTCGGGCACCATTGAATTTTGCCGAAGGGAGTAGTCCTTCCGCGGCGGAGCGGGAACTACTGCCGCCTCCGCCGTGTCAGCCAGTGGAGTGAACACCTCAGCGGACACCTCAACTGACTTCTTAGGCTGCCGGACATATTGAGAGACGTAGATCTCCTCCGGTTCCTTCTCCTCATAGGGGTCGGTGCCCCACACCATGCCTCCCCAGTCAGGGCCTCGCTGTCTCTCCATCTTAATTTCCTGAGTTGCCTCGTCTTCCTTGTGCGCTGGAGAAGGGGGCGAAGCTACCAGGGAGGAGTCTGCAATTGCATCGCTAATTAATTGAATTTGTACGCAACAGCGTATAGAGTAACTTTTATGTAGCTATAGCGTATAATTTATAGGACAAACTATGTAGCGAATGCGTACAAAGCCGAAGCGAATCACCTAATATCCGGATTCGCTTCGCAGCTAAAATTTCCCAAGATTCGATACGAATCAACGAATCGACGAATCGATTCGCTCATCTCTAATATATATATATATATATATATATATTTTATATACATATATTATATACATATAATAGATAAGGCACATTTCTATTCTGTCGTGTACCAGATACTGAAGTCGCCAGCCAGACTGTGGTGTAGACTTCAGGTATAACTTACGCCACTTTCTGGCGTGACTTTCCCTTGTGCCCCGTCCTGTTTCTTGGCTCTTCGGAAAAGTGGTGAAAAGTTTCAAAAGTCGCTGTGTGCCATATTTTATTACTTTTTTACGCCAATAGTGGTATAAAACCATTAGAAACAATGTCTCCTTTGTTTCTGTGTTTCTATGACCTTAGCTAAGATACACTTGAAAGAAGTAGAATGCTACATAACGTAGCATAGTTTATAAGGCTGAAAAAAGCCCTCCGTCCATCTAGTTCAGCCTGTTATCCTACAAGTTGATCCAGAAGAAGGCAAAAAAAAACACCAGGTAGAAGCCAATTTTCCTCACTTTAGTGGGAAAAGATTTTCCAGAAATCTAATAACTATAACTAGTTTTGAGCAAATTGAAGACTTTGATCCGAATTTTAGGAAAACTTTGATTCGCCACAAAGCTG
Organism: Rhinella marina; assembly: GCA_900303285.1. Lineage (NCBI taxonomy): Eukaryota > Metazoa > Chordata > Amphibia > Anura > Bufonidae > Rhinella > Rhinella marina. Next base: position 58,742 of record ONZH01022097.1, on the reverse strand, counting down.
AATTTCATTGCGCTTCATAGCAACATAGTGAATTCACCATCAACACCTCCTGAGACAGAGTTCTATAGTCTCACTGCTCTTACCATAAAAAATCCTCTTCTATGTTGGTGTAGAAACCTTCTTTCTTCTAGATATATAGGATGTTCCCTCTTCCCAGGACAGGCTTTTTTTTACCTATAATGTAAGTAGATTAATATTTGGTATACACACGATTTACACCAATAATAAAGTTTCAGAAGTTTGTGTGAGTTTGGGTAAGAACAGATGGCTACTTATACTCACATTTATGCAGAACAGTATGCCTCAAAAATTCATCTTCCTATTATGCAAAAGAATAAGTGTTAATTTACAGGGAAACACAGGATGCAAGATCCAAAAATTCTCAAATTAGATTTTTTTCTGTAAATGCAATAAAATACAGCATAAGCTTGTCTATATTTGACACATCAGGTAGTCTCCTGGATGATCATAGCCGTATGCCATCAGCGAGCGCTCTCAGATTTATTTTCTTTTTTTTTATAATGATATTAACAGGAATTGAATATTTGTTCTTAATTTATCATCTATATATCCTATCTATCTACAGTGGGGAAAGCCACCAATTGTGCAAGTTCTCTCACTTAAAAAGATGAGAGAGGCCTGTAATTGACATCATAGGTAGACTTCAACTATGAGAGACAAAATGAGAAAACAAATCCAGAAAATCACATTGTCTGATTTTTAAAGAATTTATTTGTAAATTATGGTGAAAAATAAGTATTTGGTCATCTATAAACAAGCAAGATTTCTGGCTCTCACAGACCTGTAGCTTCTTCTTTAAGAGGCTCCTCTATCCTCCACTCATTACCTGTAGTAATGGCACCTGTTTGAACTTGTTATCAGTATAAAAGACACCTATCCACAACCTCAAACAGTCACACTTCAAACTCCACTATGGTGAAGACCAAAGAGCTGTTGAAGGATACCAGAAACAAAATTGGAGACCTGCACCAGGCTGGGAAGACTGAATCTGCAATAGACAAACAGCTTGGTGTGAAGAAATCAACTGTGGAAGCAATAATTAGAAAATAGAAGACATACAAGACCACTGATAATCTCCCTCCATCAGGGCTTCCACGCAAGATCTCATCCCGTGGGGTCAAAATGATCACAAAAACTGTGAGAAAAAATCCCAGAACCACATGGGGGGACCTAGTGAATGACCTGCAGAAAGCTGGGACCAACGTAATAAAAGCTACCGTCAGTAACACACTACGCCGCCAGGGACTCAGATCCTGCAGTGCCAGACGTGTGCCCCTGCTTAAGCCAGTACATATCCGGGCCTGCCTGAAGTTTGCTAGACAGCATTTGGATGTTCCAGAAGAGTATTTGGAGAATGTCATATGGTCAGTTGAAACCAAAGTAGAAACACAACTCTTCATGCTTGGAGGAGAGTGAATGCTGAGTTGCATCCAAAGAACACCATACTGTCACGAGTGGGCTTGCGTCTGGTATCAGACGTTCTGCGCGGCTTTCAAAAGTGACATCATTTGACTCATTTTCCCATTGGTTTGATTTCTGGTTACCACACCCCTTTCCCTCAGCTGTTGTAGGTATGGTAATTTTCTCTCCTCTATTTATTCCTTCATTTTCCAGTATTCACTGCGGTTTATACTTTCTGCCTACTTTGTAGTGTGTGGTGTGGATCTTGGCTGAGATCCGGTTGCTGCGATATCTGCTTTAAGATAAGTGACACTTTCCCGTTTGTGGTTTACCTTCTGGAGTCTCCTGTTCGTCCTTACTCTTGGAGGAACGGGTTGACTCTTTCCTGTGTCACTAGCTGCAGGGTTCTTTAGGGTGAATTTATTATTAGGTTCCTGTGTATGAACTCTCCTACCACTAAGGCTTGTTCATACTGGTAGTCAGTCAGGGCCTAGTTTCAAGGTTCCCTGCAGGAGGTGACCGTTTCCCTAGTTTTGGTCTTTTCCCTTCCCTCGTACGCTCGGTGTGGCTATTCCCTCCACACCAGAGCGTGACACATACCTACTGTGACGCATGGGGGTGGCCCACATCATGCTTTGGAGCTGTTTCTCTGCAAAGGGACCAGGACGACTGATCCGTGTACATGAAAGAATGAATGGGGTCATGTATTGTTAGATGTTAAGTGCAAACCTCCTTCCATCAGCAAGGGCACAATTCGTGGCTGACTAACTACTTTTCCCCTACTGTATCTATCTATTTATCTATCTGTGGCAATGTATTTTTTTCTTTATGTGATGCAGTGCATCTTGTAAAGGGAATACTAGTGAGCGCTTCCATTATGGAAGCGCTCATTAGTCTGCAGGAGGCGGAGGAGTGAAGCGCTGTGAGCACTGTACTGTACTTAACCCTCCTCCTGCTTGCTCTTCCTGGGCCCTGCACTGCTGTGTCCTGGCCGTCTGCAGTGTCAAGACGTACAGAGCACACTGTGACCTGATGCGGCAAGCAGTCAGGTGACTGTGCAGCGCGGGCCCCGAGAAAAGAAGAGAGGACAACCCCTTGTAAGGACAACCCCTTGGAGGTAAGGGGTTAGGTTGAGAATTTGGCTATTTTCAAAGTAGAAAATAATTGGCCATGGCATATCATCTATCTATCTATCTATCTATCTATCTATCTATCTATCTATCTATCTATCTATCTATCCAGGAAATCCATACTCCTTTACAGAAAACTTCTATGACACTATGTTGCTATTAGTTTTTTAAGTCTTTCTATACTCTGCTTCAGACTGAAATGTCAGATCTTTGGAACACTTGATTAAAATGGCAGAGAATCTCCGGACCGGGCAGATGATTGTCAGATATTGCAGTGCAAACATCAGACAGAATGTGCTACAAGCGTCTCTATAAATGAACAAAGACTCTCAGCTGTAAACAATACAGTCTAGTGATAGCCTCTTACCTCCTCAGGGGGGGCTTAACCGGAGATATGCATGGAAACGGCATCTTCCTTTATCTGAGCCACAGTTTTATGTGTTTTGCCTAAAATTCTTGATTTTTTTTATTCCTTTACTTCACACTTTCCTACAGAATCAATTATGTATCAAAACTCAGAAAATCTCTTTATTCTACTGCACCACAGGAGAATCAGAAATAAGGTGCCTGCGATCTGCCAGATGCTGCATTAAACAATCCTTCTTCCTTGTGACTGGAGTGAAATTACAGTCAAAATGGCAGAAAAAAACAATAATATTTCTTTGCTTATCATCCACCTTCTTCTCTCATAGATCACCAGACTACTTTTTTTCTTTTTCATTTAAAAATTAATATATTTGTTTTTGAAGACAATGACTAATTGTATTATTATCATTATTATTATTATTATTATTATTATTATTATTATTATTATTATTATTATTATTATTATTATTTTATTCAAAGTAACATTATGTTGGATAAGGATTAAATGAGGGCCATTAAAGAAAATAATTCTTATGGGTTTCACTTTTACAGTGCCCACTGTGCATTAACAATGGCATGTTAGCTTTATTCTGCGGGTCAGTATGATTACAGTGATATTATGTAACTATGTAGTATGGGGTATTCTGACTGTGAAAAGTTAACCCCTCTCCATAGGAAAGAGAATAACAATTACATTGGTACGGCATGATGCAAGCATGGTGCAGAGGCTCTACTAGTTCCAGGGTTAGGTTGCCGAGCAGTGGTATGGCTATGGCGGGTGTCACTGGTCACCTACCTGGATCTGGTGCTCTGAGGTTGGTTCGCATAGCGGCTGCACAGAAAGTGTGTAATTGGTAGGAACTGAAATGAGTAAGGTCCAGACTTTGGTGCAAGTTGAGTTGATTTACTTGATACTGGCATAAACGGGTAGGTTTTAAGGTGCACTTGAAGGTGAACTGGGTTCTTTCCTCTATAATCGCTGTGCTGAACTCTCCCTCTTGTCTGGTATCTTGTAGGGGCCTCTTTCATCTGAGCTACATGCCATTGATAGTAGGCTCAATGCCTGGGCGGCTTCAGACCACAGTTTCGTAAACTATCGGGTCTCAGTGGCAACTCTTACAACCCCTGGGTTAAGGCTGACTTGACTCTAGCTGCATATTGCCTGCTGGGCTCCCTGTAAGGCTTCTAGGCCAGTACTGCACTGCACTACTTCTGTATTCTCTGGATAGGACCAACAACAACTCCAACCAACTTTCCAACTCACTCTGAACAAGCAAGACACCCCTCCCCTTGGATGATCTGGGCGAGCCCACTCCTCCAAGGAGGGGGGGGATGGAATGGTTAGTTCCATTCTACCTATATCTAACTGCCAGACACTTTGCCACCTGCTGGTAAACCAGGCACAGTGCATAAAATACAATAAATAACAGTTACATATGTAGCTCTTCCTGAACAGACCTGTAAACACAAGGCATGGTTGTGCCACACTTTGGTTAGGCATTAGAGCTAGTTGCAGGTGTAGAAAAGGTCATGCCCACTCTGAGGTACTACAGTCTTACTTTTGGACTCCTATTTCACCTTGGGAGTTGCAGTTTTTGCACAGTTTTGTCCCGCCTTGATTAGGTGGTACATATAGCTGTGTGGGCTCCTCCTCTCATCGGTTGCTGATGCGCACAGAAGTATATGCACTATATGCACTATATGTGCACGGTCTGCTCTCCTGAATATAGATGCCCAATGGCATAGGTAGATTTAGAGTAGATTTGGAGTAGGACCTACCTGACTGAGACCACCTTGGCGTGGGTAGGCGGGCAGTGGCACACATGTGTTTTGATAAAAAAAAAAATATTGTCTGAGAGTCTCAGATTTTATCACATCAGAATGAGGGCTTAGTCCATATATATTCACATTTTGTTGTGAATGTGCATTATTTTTCTATTATAAATGTAGCCATGCACATCCGCATATTTGTCACATTGTGCAAGATGTTTTTTTCATCTTTTTCAGTGATTTTTGCTCAGCCTTACTTCTGGGATTCACACCAATCATGAAAAAAAGCCAAGAACTGTACTCTGTCTCCAGAGATGAATAGAGTAGCAGCAGTGAGCATGCTCAAAGTGCCGCTTCGTTCATTTTGGGGAGCTCTGAGGGATACCCGTTCTCATGATTGATGGGGGGGTCCCGGAGGTAGGACTCCCACCGATCTAATAGATGTCCTCTACCTTGTGGACTACAATTTCTAGTAATGGAGTGAGAAAAATGCGGAGTGCACAAGAAAGGTATCTGTTTTTTGCGGATCCGTGGTTTGCCGACCAGAATACAGATATGGCCATGTGCATATGCCTTAAATTTCAAATTCAGCTCTGCTATTTGTATATAGTTTTATTGTTTCATGCAAAGTCTTCCTTTTTTGTAACTTCTTTTCCTCTTATCCCCCGTGTTGTGTTCTTGTCACTCCTCATGCATGCATGTGGCCCTCTTCATGGGCGTAACTATAGTCATAGCAGCCATTGTACTTGTTATGGGACCCAGAACTTGAGGTGCACTACTTTTTAGTTGGGAATAATCATAAAGTGGCTTTTTGCTATAATCTGTATTTTCTGATATATGGCGTTTTTACATACCTTTAATTATCACTACTTATGCTGCTGTTTTAATTTTCTTAGACCAGGTGGTGGGGGCCCCATCTTATTTTGCTATGGGGCCCTATGAATTATAGTTATTCCCCTGGCCTTCTCCACTGAAGTCTATGGGAGTTATAAAGATAGCCAAGCTGGTAATTCACTTTAGGTGTCCATTCACATTAGAACAATGTACGGCAAAGCGGCAGTGCGACCAGCCAACCACGTAACGTGTATAAGGGTGTTTCACTTTCCTCCAAAAGCAGGTGTCAGGGGACTGAAGGATCGGGCAGCAGCTTATTCCAGTCTTCCTATTCAGAATACATACCTATTTGACCAAGCTTGTCATGCATGCATACGGTTATGGGTTTGGTGAAGGAGAAGGAGTCCCTTCTGCGCTCTACTTCCTGCTCCTGCCGAAACATGGGCGGAAATGCCTGGTGTAAAGCAAGTTTTTATGTGATCCTTCCCCTTTAATTCCTTGTAGTGTAAATGGTTAGAGATGTTCAATACCTGGCCGCATTCCTGAAGTATGATGTAACTGTACATGCATACTAACCTTTAGGTGGAGCTACTGTTGGAGGTGCAAGGAGACTAAAGAACTTAGTTTTGGAACAAATAGCTTGGCTCCATTCAAGACATCATCAGGGTACGATGTCTTGCTGCCATCACCTCTCTTTTTAGCACATGGGTGTCGACTGAGTGCCATATTGGGCACAGGTCTTTGTGGAGCTGGCCCATTTGTTTGACGACTTACAGTAACTGTTACTTTATTTTTGTGTATCTTTGAATATATAAACTCTTTGTGCACCTTAGGGCTCATGCACACTACTGTATGTACTTTGAGGTCCGGAAAACACAGATCTGCAAAAAAATACGGATGAATTCCATCTGACATCCGTATTGCATCCGTTTTTTTTTTTATCCTTGTCGACAAAATGGACATGTTCTAACGAAAAAAGAGGGACCCCACGCCATTTTAAAAAAAAAATATTTAAATAATTTTAAAAAATGGCGTGGTGTCCCCCCTTCTCCAGCCAGATACAACCAGCAACGGCAGCCTGGCACTACCAGGGTGGGAAGGGACATGGTTATTGGCCCTTCCCAGCCTAATGGTACCAGCCTGCATCTGCCCCAGAACCGGACCCTCAATTTAGAAGGTCCGGTCCTGCGGGTACCCGGCTCTTCCCGACACCCCTGGTGGCGGTGGGTGCCGGGGTAATAGATGGGGTTAGTGCTGGCCATACCAGCAAGCACTAAGCCCAGTATTAGTAATACTTAGTAATTAGTAATCAGGGCCATCTGTGGATAGCCGTGATTACTAAAACTGCAATGTTGTAAAGAAACACACACACACACACTTATAAAATATTTTATTGAAATAAATACTCCCCCAGACCCCTGTTTAAAAAATAAAAAAGCTGGTCCGACGTAATCCACCGAATCCGACGTAATCCTCTGCATTCACGATCCTGAAAAATAGAAAACAAACAAAAAAAAACAAACAAACAAACACAAACCACTTACCTCATTCTTCTCAGGCTTCTTCTCCTCAGCAGTGGAGCCTCTTCATTACATTGCGCCCTCTGCTGGTGAATGAAAAAAATTTTTCAATGACGAAAAAAACGTGATAGGTGACGGTCATGAACTCCATTGAAAGTCAATGGAGGACGGATCCGTTTACTCTTGTGTCACACCAAACTGATCCGTCCTTCATTGACTTTCAATGGAGTTCATGACGGATCCGTCATCATCACCCCAATGCAAGTCAATGGGGACGGATCCATTAACTATTGTGTGACACCAAACAGATCCATCCCCATTGACTTGCATTGGGGTCATGACGGATCCGTCTTGGTGAGGGGAGGGGACTCAAGCATTGCGCTCGAGTACACTCGGTGTTCGGCCGAACACCGAGTTCGGACGAGCACGCTCGCTCAACACTACTGAGCACCATTAGAACAGATACGGTAGGGGATCAGTGCATGAATATAAGCTAGGTTAATGTTTTAACTATTTAATGTCCATGGGAAGAATAACCCTTTAACTACTGGGCCAATAGCATCTGCTATGATTACTTGGACAGTTGTCCTGCCCCACCTCTCAGAATTGTTTTTTGGTCGGCCAGCTCCTTCCATCTTTTTCTCAGGCTCTTCTATAAACTTTTTAGATGTTGTTAACCCTACAAGTACCAAGTTTAATATCCTGGATTACCATTGCAAAGCGAGTCAATAAAAGGTAAAACATTTCTCAAATTGGCGCTTTGAATGCAGAGTTTAGCGGCGCAGCTTCCAAGCTGTTATTACAAAATCTTCCCTGTGGTGATTCTACTCCCATTTTGTTTTTTTGATTGATGATAACAACAGGAGATGAGATCTGCATTAGCGTTATTCCAACCTTACATGATTAACTGTCAAACAAATTACACATCCTCCAAAACTCTTGACACCAATCCTACAAAGCCTTAAATCTGAGCTCCCAATTTCCGATGCTCCTCCGCTGCTACATAAGATGACGGCACTTTAAAATTTTAATGTCTTGTTCGCTGCTTACAGGTCATGAATATTCTTCTATAGCGGTTACTGACATTTTGAGTCTGACTGTTTCAGTGCTCTTGTGCAGTAGGGGTTCATAGTTTTTGCAGCAAAAATTTTCAGGGCACACAAACTGTACTTACAGTACTTCATATCTACAGGAAACTATAATATGCTATATTATAGTTCATAAAGGTGAACAGATATTGCAGGCATTTGTGCAACTGTACAAAGAAGGTTTGCAGGATTCTGTGTACTTGACGCCAAAACAGCCCCTTTGGAACCGATCTTTGTTGCAGAAAATTATGCAAAAAAAAAAATCAGTCTGTGAGTTCACCGTTATTGTCTACATTTTTGTTCTTGACCCACTGTTAAAGATAGAAGTGGACCCACAAACTGTTGTTAAAACGGTTGTCCCACAAAAAATATTCCAGTTTTCAATTCCCACCAATCAGCTGTATGAGGAGATGGCGCACACAGTGCACACGTGCCGTCACCCATCTCTTTTCCTGTTCACCGCTGTTGTCTATGACCAAGACCATAGACTGCAGCAGTAGACAGAAAGAGAGAAGGGAGATGGCATGTGCGCACTGCACGCGCCATCTTCTCATAAGGCTGATCTGCGGGGGTTCCGGGTGTGACCCATAGTACAGGCATTAAGGGACACATTTATTAAAACCAACGTTTTAGTATTAACAAGGCCCTGTGCTGGCGGTGGATCCGCTAAAGTTGTGTAGAAGTGCTGGACACTACATAACTTTGGCGATCCACCACCTATACTAAATGTAAGACAACTTCCTAGCCCACTCTTTTAGACCTGGCGTGAGCGGGAAAATATATAGGTGTATTTCTGTTTAATGAATTACCCCTAAATGTTTGATACATGGGGTTTGAAGAGGTGGGACTGACACCTACAGTATTTGACATTGATGGCATATCCTTCAGTGGCTATATACCATGTATGTCTGACATAGGGACACCCCTTTACGCCACAACTGCTGTTTTTGCAGTTACTAAGAAAGTTTATAGTTTTGAATTACAATTCAGCATACGATGAGCGATAGGTAAAAAAAAAAAAAAAAAAACACTTGGAAAATAAAAAACAAAAACTCTTTATCTTGCTGTGCAATTTTACGAAGATTTACAAGACAGCAGCCTTGCTCCAGAGAATATTGCTCCTGTCTGTCAGACAGGTAAAGTGTCCACAGGAATCTGATACCTGACAAATAAAGGCAGCAGACGCATGTTCGGTTTATAGCAGTAATGAGAGGAAAGCTGAGGACAGACCTCAGAACTTGTCCTGTAGTCTGCTTGGGGTGTTGTGATAAGCCCTAGAGTCCACACGTTGTGATAACAGAGCTCAGACAGTTCAAGGATTTGCATGTTCTGCCATAAAAACAATTTGTTCTGTGATTATTCTCTGCCAGCAAGAATGTCAGCGGAAAACTGCAGATTATATCCCGCTAGTGCCGAGCCAACGGATACAAGATGTGTGTCTGCTGCAAATAAAACATTGAGAACCTCAGTGTATATTTTTCTCATTTTTTAGATATTGGCCGTTGTATAATACCCTCTGACGGGGCTGGATTTCTCATGCAGACAAAGGCATAAGAAAGAGGACCCGGACTGGACCCCTGATGCAAAATATGTAACAGGACATAATGTCAAGTATCATTTGTAATTAGAGATGAGCGAACGTACTCGTAATGAGCACTGTACCGTTCGGCTTCCCTGCGTCCTTAGGAGGACGGAAGCGGCTGCCTGCGCCCATGCGAGCGCAGGGGAGCCGAGCGGTACAGTGCTCGTTACGAGCACGTTCGCTCATCTCTATTTGTAATACTAGCTGTGGTGACAGACTGTGGTGACAGTGGTGTGGACCCACTGCGCTTCTGACTGGCTATACCCTAGAGGGGCGTTACTAAGCAACTATTTGGTCTTCACTAGAGCCTCAGATGGTGAGGATAGGCTTAGGTCATTAGGGTAGTCACCAGGTACCACTCCAGAGCAGCCCCAGTGGCAGATCAGTGGCAGATAGCTGACCAGGGGGTCAAAGATACCGGTGCAAGCACCGAAGGGGAAAAACGTGGTCAGGAAATCAGGGCAGGTAGCGATAAAGAAAAGTATGTAATCAAAGTCCAAGGTCAGAGGCAGATGGCAATCAAGAAAAGTCAGTTTAATTGAGAAGCAGGGTCCGGTACACAGTAAAGCCTCATTCACACGTCAGTGTTTCATGGACGTGTTCTGTACGTGTTCTCCACGGACAGCACATGTCCCCATTCATTTTAATGTGTGTGTTCAGACATCAGTGTTTCATCACGGTCCGTGGGTCAGTGTTTTCAGCACGGATGTATGTCCTATCTTGATCCGTGTTCCCGGATCCCTCACGCCCATTATAGTCTATGGGTTCGTGAAAACCACAAATGCAACACGGATGCCATCCGTGTTGCATCTGTGTTTCACGGATCATTAAGAAGAGATACTTTGAAAATAATTTTTCAGCTGTTCAGTGTCAGTGAAACACGGATGCAACACGGACAGCAAAACACGGACCCACGGACCCAACACGCATCCTTCACGGACAGCTTCACGGATGCCTCACTGACCACCTGCTCACGGATTTGATCACGGACATGGACGTGTGAATGAGGCTTAAAGCAGAAACTTCCAAACACCTTCTCACTAGGAACTAGACTAGCTAGTGACCAAGATTGCACAGGCACCTTCGCACGAGATGTTTTATGTAAGCCTATGTGCACCACCCAGTGATTATATTGTGTATTGAGGTCTGTCAGTAGTTTTGCGAACATACCGCAATTTTGTATTTTTTATTTTTTTGGAAACGGTAGTCCTTTATGGCAACTGATACCTTTGAGGGCAATGTTTTTGTTATCACATTCTACTTATTTTGAGCTAAAAGTTATTTTTTTATCAATTGGTCTTTATTAAAAATTTTCAGCAGTACTTGCACTACAGGGGTTAATTGAGAGTGTATCTGCAGACTGTCAGTTTCTATTTCCCACCAGTCCCGAGTCCCGTTCAGAAGAGCTGCCTTGTTACAGCTCAATTCTTGTCACACATACAGTAAAAAATATGGTATAATTGGGTGTTTATGAGTTTCAGTGGATCATAGATAAGGGATTCACATGAGCTGTCAGATGATGGGCTTCAATGTAAACACCATGCAGATACACACATTACACTGTTATACTGGTACAGGAAGTGGACCTCAGCAAGTACCCAGACATGGTACCCATGGGCTAGGTGAGCATAAGTTTTGTTATTTTTTGACAGCAAATCCAGGAAAACAATTTATTTTTATTTTATTTTTTGAGCTGGAATACCCCTTTAAATAAATCTGAGCTACAGTAAGGGTGGACCCATCTATAGCTACCACTCTGGAATTGTCCAGTTTGCCAACCACTAAAACCAGCCCTTTCTATAGAGACTTGGTGTGACACCACATCTGGTCTGTACAAGTTGCCCTGAAGGTTAAATGGTAGTTGACTTTTTGAGATTTCCAACCTAATATATACAGTTGAGCGAACCTACCAGAGAAAGGCTGGTAATGAGGTAATTAGCAGCCAACTGAGGAGCTCAGGTAAAGGTGGGCCAGGGTCTTCAATCAGAACTCCCAGTCTGGGAAGGAATTAGGCCACGCCAGGGCCTGTGGGAGTCAGGACCTTCTAACCCTGTGTAGGGTAAGCACCGTGTTGTGTTTTGGGGAGCTGGGTGGTAGACCCAGTTTCCGATAGAGAGGGAGAAATACTGTGTAGTCAGGGGGCAGACTGCCGAGGATTTGTGTTTATGAGTTGTTTGGATTGCTGGTAAAAGTGACAATAAAGCTGGTTGTGGCAAGTTTGCACCCAAAGCTGCAGTGTTGGAGTGGCTTCTTGAGGTGTGCCAACCGTTTTAGGGTTATCCTCTATTGTACTGTTAGTAGAAGAATAGAAATGATCTGCAGGACGGGAGTAGAGGAAAGGAGAAAATGCTGCATGTAACCCACTTATCAGTTATATTCCAGTTTATTATTATATACGTATGGGCTTTTAGAGCATATGTTTTCTCCTAGACACTATAAAGGATGAGGAATAGATGAGCTGCTGTCTGTGACTTATTTTTAGGTGGACTATATTTCTTTCACTTCTTAATCTCATGGTGATCTACAGCGGAATAATTACCGCAAACACTTCACTCATGGCCGTGACATTTATTTCCATCAAGCCCCTTGCCTATTTTTCCTGCTGCTATATTTGAATAAAAAGACTACCTATGACAATGACATCCATAGCAATAAGGCTAGCCCTGGATCCGGCACTTTCATTAAAGATTTATAGGACGGGGGCTCCGTAGTGGTATGAATTCATTACTTGACACTTTTATGACATCCTTTAATACTGCTGGGATGCACCAGTCTATTAGACGTACCACCAAAGAATGAATTGAAAAATGTCACAAACTGTAAAATAAACAGCAGAAGATTATTTTCTCCATTCTATGCATAGCTTAAGTCATCCCGTCTTTTTAGGAGGAGACCATATCGGATCCCTCCTGCCTTGTAAGACCAAAGCAAGTAAACATTGCTTCATCTTTTACCAGTTCAGATTGCTTTTTCTTTTACGAGATGAGAGCATTCCTTGTGCACTGAAAGCTGTTATCTGTAATGGAATTATATTATAACTGTTATTATTGAATTAAAGGGAGGTTCCATTTTATAAGAATAAATGAGGGCTTAAAGGGAGTTTTTCGCGTTATTATTATTAATGTTATGCAGGGAACCTATTAGAAAAATAAAAAAATGTTACACTTATCATCCTAAACCCAATTATTTACTTGTCTGCTTGACTTAAATCACACATGAGTGCTGCAGCCAATCACTGGCCTCAGCAGGCTTATTTATTCTGTGTACTGCTGAGGCCAGTGTTTTGCTGCAGCACTCATGTGTAGTCAGGAGTGAACCTAGCCTTTCTGTTGCCTGAGGCGAAAACTGAAACAGTGACTCCGCCCCCATGCCAATTTCTTAACCTAACCCCTTTGCCACAATGAAGGCGCTTATTGGCCATGGCCCTTCTGCTGTCCCCCTCTTGCCCCTACCTTTTGCTGCCTGAGGCGATCACCTCACCTGGCCTCATTGGTGGTGCACCCCTGTGTGTAGTATATGGCAAGTCACCAATGCAGCCAAAACATGATGTCATTGGTTGAGATGACGCTAGAATGGGGGGAGTTTGGAATGGTTAATATACAATTTTTTTATTATTCTAATAGGTTTCTAGCCTTTATAAAAAAAAAAAACCTCAGAATATCCTTTTAAATTGTAGAAATAAAATAAGGGGCCACATACTATGTAGGTGTAGGTGCCATTACATTAGTGAATGTGGACCAGTGTGTTTTAACAGGAATCTCGACGATGAGGTTTCTAGAATTATAAGTTACAGTACAATGTATAATGGACTTAATTTATTCTTGGGCCTGTGCCTATGAGGTACCAGTACCAATTTACATGCCAGTCATCCAATGACTAGGATTCAAAAAGGTTTTCCAAGTTTTGTCAGGATAGGTCATCAGTAACTGATCGGTGGGGGTCCAACTCCCAGGACCCCTGTTGATCACCTTTGGAGAAGGCACCGATGCTCCTGTGAGTGCCACAGCCTTCTACATGCAACACAGTGCCGTACGTTGTATAGCGGCTGTGCTTGATATCATACTCAGCCCAATTCACTTTAATGGGGCTGAGCTGCGCCTAAGCCACGTGACTGATGAACACCTCGTCACTGGCCTAGTGAAAGCTTAGAAAAGGCCACCGCACCAGGAGATAGCTCACAAACCTTCAGTAGGAGTCTGGTAGTGAAGTAAGAAAATGTACCTGTCTGTCTGTCCATCCATCGATTGTTCTATGTACCTATCTATCATCTTTCAATCCATCCTTCCATCCCTTCATCAATTAATTTATCTATCTTCACAATTATGACATATTTACTAATAAGTGTTATAGTGACTATTCTTTATGTTGGGTGTGAGGTGGAGGGGAGTGTGACCTACATTACCAAAGGTAAAATTGGGGAGGTAAAGGGATTTCTGTGTTATCTTTTGACTTGTGGGGTGGCTGCTGTTTTGGTGGAATAAATCGAAAGATATAGTCATAAAGTCGGCACATGCGGCTATATTGCAGGCTTCATACAGTCACATCCAGTTTGCGGTGCTCTAAAAGAGTACCTAGGGGCCTGAGGAGCTATAAAGAAGCGTCTCAATACCAGGACAACGTTAACTTTATGGAAGAGTGGAGGACACTTTACCTGGAACACTCATTTAGATTGATGCAATTAATCTTGAAAAGAAATGCGCAGGAATATGGGTCTATAGCTGTAGAGCTGGACCAAGCTAAAAAAGAATTAATGGCGAGACTCACGATTAACCAACAGCAAAATTTTTTTTAAAAATTGGAGAAAAAATTAATATTAGTCCAAGCAGAAACAAAAGAAAGAAAAAAGGACAAGTTTTTGAGAGATAAACAGGACTATGAGACTGGAAGGGTGTTTGTCGTGAGAGAAAATAGGAGATCGTTCAGGAGGAAGCGACAAGGTAAAAGGAGAAATGGAGATGATTGGACAACAGAATCGGATTCCAGTGTATCGGAAGATCAAAACAGCATGGATATAGTAGAGGATACACAGAAGGATATGGCAGCTGGGGAATCGAGGTCCCCTTTAGGAGGAAGATCAGAAGGGGCGGCCCAAGAGGCAGAAATAGGAAACCAGGACAAAAAAGGAGGCAAGTGTCCTGGAGATGACGGCAAGAGAAGTAAAAGAGTAAGACTGCTGCAATGGGGAGTAATGTGATCAATCTCACCAACTTGCAATTAGACAATGACTGTCTGTCTTTACTCTCGAAAGGATTGACGTATAGCCTAGTGGAGAACTTTGACCCAGTGGAGTTTGAGATAGACCTATTTAAAGCTATTAGAAAGCTTAGCTTGTATAAGTGTTATAAAGGTGGTAGACATGGGGAGAGAAACAAGGATGTAAAGGAAGGAGAGATATCCAGTGGAATTGGTAGTCTGGATATTGGTACTAATATGTTTAGTGAGCAGGATATACAATTTATTGATGTGTTGATTGCTCTAGAGGAACAGGAAGAGGTTGGTGAGGTTGATGGTGACGTGGTGCAGACCAATGAGCCTTTTAGAAAAGGAGTGAAATCCACCTTTAATCCCCCCCTGTCAACAGGAAGTAGCCTAGATTTGTTCCAAAAAGTTCTGAGAGAAATAAAATGTCTCGTATATCCCAAATTTAAGAAGAATGTTACTAAAAGTGAAGAACGGGCGTTGCAGTGGCTTTGTAAACAAAGGAACGTTAAAGTGAAACCTGCTGACAAGGGGGGCAATATAGTACTGATGGAAAGATCATATTATGAGAAGGAGGCGATGAGACAGTTAAGTGAGAGGAATACGTATGAACCCTTAAAAAGTAACCCTATGGGGAAATATCAGTAACAATTGAGGTCATTGTTGTTTAAACATGTACAGAAAGGAGTGATTACAGAACGAACTATGGAAAGACTATATCCATTGTACCCTAAAAAACCTAAGTGGTACTTTGTTCCAAAGGTTCATAAATCAGTGAATGCTCCACCTGGACGCCCCATAGTGGCAGGTATAGGGTCAGTAATGGAACCTTTGTCACAGTACTTAGATTGGCTGTTGCGGCCCCTGTTACAAGGAATACCCTCGTATTTGAGGGATACTAGTGACTTTTTGAGAGTTGTGAGAGATATACAATGGCAAGAGGGAGACCTCTTAGCGTCTATAGACGTGGAAAGCTTATACACAAGAATACCCCAAGGCCTGGGAGTGGAAGCAGTTAGTCATATATTAAACCATCAGAAAAAAAGTCAGGAGTATATTAATTTTGTGGAGAAAGCTTTGGGATATGTTTTGACCCACAATGCTTTTTTGTTCAATGGCCAATGGTTCCACCAACTATCTGGAACAGCCATGGGGACACCCGTATCATGCACCTTTGCCAACCTCTTCCTGGCGTATTTCGAGGAAAAATATGTGTTCACCATTAGGAACAGATTTGTGCAGAACATTAAACTGTTCATGAGATTTGTTGATGACATATTTATAATATGGAGAGGTACTGAAATGCAATTCAGGGAATTTGTGTCCTATTTGAATGATGAAAATGAGATGAATATGAGATTCACTAGTAACATACACCATAAAGAATTATAATTCCTGGATGTGAAGGTCTCCATCCAGGATAGCAAAATAGTGACTAATGTATATAGGAAAGAGACAGACACGAATTCCCTGTTGCATTACAGGAGCTCCCATCCCTATCATGTTAAAAAAGCAGTACCCCAGGGACAATTTACAAGATTAAGAAGGATAGCAAATAAGGAAAATGATTTTGTAGTGCAGTCAAGAGATCTGAAGAAGAGGTTACTGGGGAGAGGTTTCCCCGAAAAATTGGTAGATCAATCCTTTGAAAAAGTAGTCCATAAGAATGATAATCCTAGGGATCATCTGAGGGAAAATAAAAAAGAAACTGATAGAGCAGTCTTTTCTTTCAAATATACACCTATGTCTGCAGTGGTAAAAAGGGCGATCTTTAATAATTGGCACATCCTATCAAACGATGACGACCTGAAGGAGAAGGTTAAAAGTCCCCCATTAATTAGTTTCAGGAGAAGTATCACTTTAAGAGATAGGTTAGGCTACTTTCACACTAGCGTTTTAAAATTCCGGTATTGAGTTCCGTCATAGGGGCTCAATACCGGAATAAAACGCTTCAGTTTTGTCCCCATTCATTGTCAATGGGGACAAAACTGAACTGAAGACAACGGAATGCTCCTGAAAGCATTCCGTTCCGTCTTCAGACCGGAGAACAAACCGCAGCATGCTGCGGTTTGCTCTCCGGTCCAGGCATCCGCACCAAGACGGATCCGGAATGACCCCCAATGCAAGTCAATGGGGGTGGATCCGTCTGGTGTGACCATAATGGTAACCGGATCCGCCCTCCATTGACTTTCAATGGAGTCCATTACGGATCCGGGTACACATAGACACATACAGACATAAACATACACACACATAAAGACATACAAACACACATACATACTTACATGCTCCCCGGCAGGTCTTCGGAGCGTCAGGACGGCTCACACAGGTCACGATTCCCCACAGCGCCCTCTGCTGGGCGCCTGGTGGAATCGTCAGATGACGATTGCACCAGGCGCCCAGCAGAGGGCGCTGTGGGGAATCGTGACCTGTGTGAGCCGTCCTGACGCTCCGAAGACCTGCCGGGGAGCATGTAAGTATGTATGTGTGTTTGTATGTCTATATGTGTGTGTATGTTTATGTATATGTATGTACTGTGTGACATGTGTGGGGCCGGAGCGCGGTTCCGGCTCCACACATGTCACTGCGGCAGGCCTGATCCGGCAGCACCCTTCACCTGCCGGATCAGGCCTGCCGCCAGTGTGAACGTAGCCTTAGTAAAAAGTGCATATGATATACAAGAACATTGGTTATCTAGATCAGCCCCACAAGGTAATTACAAGTGCGGACACTGTGTCTCTTGCAAACACATGTGTAAAACAAGAAATATTAACATAGGAGGTATTACACATGTAGTAAGGCAGTTGGTAACCTGTAAGACCCAGTATGTAGTATATGTAATATTTTGTCCATGCAAAAGGTTTTATATAGGAAAAACCATTAGACCCCTATATATGCGTTTCAGAGAACATAAGAAGTCAATACAAACAGGCAGTGAATCCCCAAGGTTGATTAACCATAAGAGGGAGGAACATGGAGGTACAGGTGAAGGGTTAATGTGTGCTGGAATTGAGGTAGTGGCCCCTTTAAAATATGGAGGGGATCGTCATAGAACCTTGTTGCAGCGAGAGGCCTCGTGGATAATAAGAACAAATGCAATGGGACCTCTGGGCCTAAACGATAAGAATGATTTAGCAGTGTTTATTTAATTGGAGTTGTTTTAGGAGTTTTTAAATGTATTGTCTTTCGTCACCATGGTGATGAGGCCGGAGGCAGCATAAAGCCTGCAGTGCGAGCCGACGTCAGCACGCTAGCGGCCAGACGAAGCACAAGGACGCACGAAACGGCCGTCGCAATTTTACACTGAGCTTTGTACCTGCACCAGCGGTATGTATGCCATTTTTGTACAATAAAGCAGCGAGTCAAGATTGGGGTGAGTGCCGCTTCTTATTTACCTTCTACAAATGTATGATGTTTTGGTGGAATGTAGAGAGCTTGCAGCAGACTACAGCTCATCCAGAATAGTGGAGTTTAAGATCTTGATAGTGATGTGAGGAGGTTTAGGAGGGCATTATTGTTATTACCAGAGAATGTGCCCCACTAATATGCCACTGCGGAGTGTCGGTCGCAGCCACCATAGTTGACAGGGAAGGGCTGCATTATTAGCTTTAGTGGTTAACATTGGGCACCCTGACGCACTGAGGTATTGATTGGGTGACCCATGTGGGCTTCCCATGAATCAGGGGAAATGACAGGGCAGTGAGAGCAGTGATCAGCTATATACAGTATATATGTATATGCCCAATGTCGAGTGGTGTACAGTGCTCAGTGAGTTGTCTAGTAGACCTTGTGGAGTGTAAGAGGAGAGGACAGTGACTTGAAATTTTTCTCATGCCGCTTTTGGATTAGGACTGAATAGTCTTAACCATTGAGGTAGGAAGTTTTTGGCTCAAGGAAACTAAAGCTGGATTGTCAGGAACTATGCCCAAATAGGCACCCAGGGGTAGCTAGTCATCCCGTGGAGTGGCAGAGGATAGGAGAGTGTGGAGGGTAGACCTGTGTTGGGTATTGGCCCTAATTTGGGGACAATGTAAAGCTAACATTGTTCTGTGAGTTTTAGAGACACCGTGAAGTAGCAGGAACATTTAGGTCATCTTCACATAGGAACATTTTTCTTTGGAATCAATGGCAGGAATCCAAGGTTGACCCGTTCTACTGTGGGTTTGTATGTGGTCATTAGTGTTGAGCGAGCATGCTCGGCCGAACTAACTGTTTGGCCGAGCATGCCTACGCTCAGGTCCGCTCGGTGTTTGGTGTTCGGCGCAATGCTCGAGTCTCTTCCCCGCACCTTTGTTCACTGCTACACAGCAAATAAACGTGCGGGAGAGTACTGGCATTCACTGTAATGTTGATTTGTACGCTAATGCTACGCATTGTACGCTAATGCGTACGATTTTGTATGCTAATGCTACGCATTGTACGCTAATGCTACGTATTGAGCACTAATGCGTACAAATTCAGTTAATTAGCATACTTTTACGAGTGAAGGGAGTAAAAGAGGAGAAGTTGCGATTCTGACCTTTTCCTATGAACCCGACACCCTCCCCTCTTCCGAGCAGGGGGTGCCCAGTTTAGTCCCATTGACTAACATTATGCTTGGGTGCTCGGTCAGAACACCCGGGCATACGATCACAGAGGTTCTCGCTCAACACTAGCGGTCATGCCACAAATCTGACCATGAATGTACCCCATTTAAAAATGAAAGAGCACCTTCAGCGGGAGTAACCCTATTAAACCAGGCATTCTGTCTTATAGAGTTGATTCTGCTGATCAAAATGATACATGTCTTGATCAACCCTACTAGGCTATATTTTTGGTTTATTAGAGTTGATCCTGCTGACAGGTGCTCTTTAATCAGTAAATCCGCCATACCCGTTGTGTGTATTCAAGTTGTTAAATTTCCTATACACATCCCAAGTTATACAGTGGAGAAATTGCTGTTTTCTACAGCTTTATATTCTGGTGTCTGAATTTAATTGGAAACACTATTTAAAGGGTTTTTTCTCATGGTTTTATACCCCAAAAATGATTTTATGTTCCATTTCATGCCATGGTAGGCAACATTGCTTCCAGGGATGAATATGGTGCTTCACAGACTCACTATATAATAACATCTGGATTGCCTATGGACATATAATGCTGTAAAATCACAGGCCCATCCCCAACCAGATGTAAAACGTCCATAAAAATTCTACAACACCTTTCCTCAGTTGCAGTCCGAATACATTCAACAGGGTACAATATGGGGCTTGATGACCAAACAGAGGTGTCCTTCATTATCTTTCTTCTTGGCTCAAGATATCCAGAGATGAGTGGCATGAGATGACCAGTTCAAGGCCCCTGACCATTCCCTCACATGGGGCTCAGGTAATTATGATGGTGACCTTGGTTCTTATACATTTTACATCAGGTTCCAGCCATGAGCACAGTAACTACTTTGATAAAACTATAATTGATAAAACTTATGAGAATACACAGCCCAGTATTGTTATCTCTGGAGGCCTCCAAGTCACATGAAAACAAGGTCACCATTCTGTCAGCGAAACATTACATTTAGGTTGTTGAAGCTGAATGGGACAGGCTGTTATCACAGTGATCGGCACAGAATAAATGTCCACTCATTTCAAGAAACACAAGCCTGTTGTATGATGAAAAGAATTGCATGAGCTTGACCCAAGTAACCCAGCCTGCTATTTCGGCTCACACCATATAAAATTATGATGGTCTAGTATCATTCTTTTACTCAGCAAGACAGCTGGACGTGAGGAGCATGCATGGTGTCCAAAATGATCCACAGCAACAGGGGGGAGAGCAATCTAGAGGAGAACGAAGGGAAAAGGCTTGTCTGATATGTGTCTTCTTAAGGGCAAGGTTTGGTAGAGTGCGTAGACTTTAAAAAAAAAATTAGTCTGAATGCAATCGCAAAGTTGTCAATTGTTTGTTAAGTCATTAGTATTCTGATTATGTATATTGATGAATATTACTACAGTATAAGGTATGGTATACATTTTACCATGTCTAGTTCTTTGTACGTAGGTGTGAACCTAGGGGACAGCTTAAGTGGCTACAAAAGTAGCAGTGTCACTCATGCCTTAGGGGACCACATATAGTAAGAAGGTACTAGTATTATAAATGGTGTACAATAGGTACAGGGCCCTGTTACTGAAATTGCATTGAACCCATTGCCTTCAAGATATGCTTCATTGTGCAGCTATTTCCTTCTTCTACAACTCCCACCATTCCCTGCTGTAGGATGGCCGGGCATGTTGGGCGTTGTAGTTTTGCAATAGCTGGAGGGCCGCAGATTGGGCATCCCTGCTGTAGGCAATTAACCATTATTCACTGGTTAAATCCCCTGCCGCTACTAATACACTAACCCTCAATGCTCCTGAGCTGTGTTGGAGGCAGTCTCCTCATTTGTCAGATCATGTTAGGCATCCTCCTGGAATACCTGCACAGTCTTGGAGGAGGTTAGGAGCACAATTAAGGAGGCAGCTGAGAACCAGCTACAGAAGTCAGGTTGGGGAGGCACATTTCAGACCAGACACTGCAGACAGCTTCCAGGCCCTGACTTGCTGTTTCAGTTCAGTAGAATGCCATGCTGTGAAGTGCTTTCATTGCCTGGAATAGTTGTCTCCCTCCCTCCGTCTCTCTCTTGGCAAAAAATCTCCCAAATCAAATCACCAAAATTCTTATTATATAGAATCCAAATTTTTAAAGGGGTTCTCTGAGTTATATATATTGATGACCTATCCTCAGGATAGGTCATCAATATCAGATCGGCGGGGTTCCGACACCCGGCACCCCCGCCGATCAGCTGTTTGAAGAGGAGGCACGCGCCGTACCAGCGCTGCTTCCTCTTCACTGTTTACATGTTGGCCGTAACGGGGTAGTGGTGAGTGGGTGTAATTACACCTAAATGCCCCATTCATTTCTATGGGAAGAATCGCTTCCATAGACTTGTATGGGAACGAGCCTTCCCATTGAAATGAATGGGGTGGTTAGGTGTAATTACACCTACTCACCACTACCCCCATTACGGCCAGCATGTAAACAATGAAGAGGAGGCAGCGCTGGTACGGCGCGCGCCTCCTCTTCAAACAGCTGATCGGATAGGTCATCAATATATATAACTCGGAAAACCCCTTTAAAGAAATTTCAGTGGAGTTTTAATTCTGTGGAATCACTTTGCTCATCTATAGTGTCGACACATTCCTGCTACACCTAGGGATTGGCTGCAGTGGTCATGACATGTCAACATATCAGCACTAGATTGTAGGAAACATTCGGACTCTTTTTGCACCATTTTCTTTTTAAAACATTTAATGCAGTTGCTCAACTGTTAAATGTTCCTTTAAATGGTGTTTGCTAAACTTCTACATGTCTTGTACTGATATTTATTTATGGTCCTTGCATCAAACTATTAAACCATATATATTTTTATCGTATATGGCGTCATTATTAGAGATGGGTGAATTTCTTAAAATTCATTTGATTTTGATCTGAAGCAATTCAACCTGAATCAAAAGTGCTCAGATGGACTGCCTGTGTCTATCATCACACAAAATTTGGGTTTGTTGATATCAGAAGTTTTTGAAAAATATAAGTCAAATTTCAGAATTTTAGAATACATTAACTTATCTCTACTCATTATATATAATTGTGTATTACTTAATGCCATTTTTTTTATTTTTGACATAATCTTTTTGAACATCCACTGATGCACCCCCTGTTAGTTTGTATATTGGTGGTACCCAACTGTCATAAATGTATAAGGAGACAATTCTGTCTTAAACTGTCCCATAGAACTTAGGGCTCATTCACATCACCGTTCAGCCCTTCCGTTCTCCTGCTCCATTATAAGACCAGGAGAACGGAAACAAGGGATTCTGGACATAATTGAGCTGAATGGAACCTACGGACCCCATAGATTATAATGGGGTCCATTAGGTTTCTGCTTAGAGCAAGATTTTTGAAGCGGAGACAAAAGTGCTGCGTGCACAACTTTTGTCTCCGCTCCAAAAAACATCTTCTGAGCGGAAACCTAACGGACCCCATTATAGTCTATGGGGTCCGTAGGCTCCGTTCAGCTCAATTATGTCCCAAATCCATCCTTTCCGTTCTCCTGCTCCTATAATGGAGCAGGAGAACGGAAGGGCTGAACAGTGATGTGAACGAGCCCTAACATGAAAGTAACTATACTCCTTTGATCAATATCTTACAATAACTTGTGGAAAAGCAGACATAAGTGAGGATTTTTTTAGGGAGCTTTGAAATATGGTATATGGTTCCTGCGGCACTGTCTTCAAATTAGCAATTCCAAAACAAGGAACCCATAATCTGTAATTACACTGGGGCCCCTGTGGTACTACTTGATGTCTCCTTTGTTACCTTTCCTCTTGACACACTATATCCTGGTCCCATTTTGAGATGCTCTGTCAGAAGATGTCTATTATGTTTGGATTTGTTTTATGAGAAACTAGAGTCTTTAAAGGGGTTGACTCATCTCTGACTTTGATGGCATATCACTAGGATATGATGTCAAGGTCTGATTGGTGCCATCTTGGTGCTCTTCATTCATTTCTATTGGAGTTCCAAAAATAGGGTTATAGGAGATATGTGCGGGTCCTAATTATCTCTAAGGCGTGGCCATCAACCCTCTCACTTCTATAGGACTGTCAGAGAAAGCGAACCAGCACTTGCTTATTTTTGGCAGTCCCATATAAATGAACGGAAGGAGGCTACACATGAGCGCCTGCTCTCCAATCACTTCGGGGGTCACATTCTGGAGATAGGCGGGACCTGCACCTATCTGACAATGTCAAAGATTAGACAACCCCTTTAGCCAATGGAGCTAGGATAAGAGTGGTTATATCCGTCAAATATGTAAAAAACATACTATGAATTGAGCAAGGAGAGTAGCTATAGTTTAAGCAGGGGAAGTGGCTTCTACTGGACCAGGACTGAAAGATTTTATTGTCAGAGCCCCCTCACCAGTATTATGCAAAGACCTTATACTGAATATAGTGACAGTCAGGGGTGTAGCTAAAGGCTCATGGGCCCTGGTGCAAGAGTTCAGCTTGAGACCCCCATATAAAATACCCCTTCTTTGTGGCCTCAGTAGATGCCCCCATAGTGCCCCCCATTAATGTGCCAGTAAGAAGTGCCCCCAATAATGTGCCAGAAGTGTCCCCAAATTTCCCCCCAATAATGTGCCAGTAAAAAATTTCCCACCTCCATAGATGCCCCTCAAATCATGTGCCAGTAAGAAATGCCCCCAGTGCCCCCATGTGCCAGTAAGGAATGCCCCATGTGCCAGTAAGAAATGCCCACATGTGCCAGTAAGAAATTACCCCCATGTGCCAGTAACAAATGCCCCCAGTGCCCCCATGTGCCAGTAAGAAATGCCCCCAGTTCCCCCATGTGCCAGTAAAAAAATGCCCCCAGTGCCCCCATGTGCCAGGAAAAACCAGCATGGCCAATGCCCAGTGCCCCTTGTGCCATTAAGAAGAGCTCCGGTCCTGAATTGCACCATACAAAAACAATAAACACTTACTTACCTCCATCAGCGATGCGATGCAGGCCTCTTCCGGCCTGTGTCCCGCGCTGTACGGTTCAGGCGGCGCGATGACGTCATCGCGATGCCTGTGCCGGCCTCTGATAGGCCTGCAGCCTATCAGATTAATGGGGAAGGGAGACACCTCTCCCTCCCCTGCCCTGCAGTACAGGCATCTGTATTGCTGTCCTGAGGATGGCGATACAGATGACTATGGAGATGAGCGCTTCCACAATGGAAGCGCTCATCTCCCTCTCCCTGCCGCTGCCGTTGCCCCCCAATTGTGACCAGGGCTGTGCCACACCTCACCTAATTGGCGGTGCGGCCCTGCAGTGACCGCTGCGACCCCTATAGCTATGCCACTGGTGACAGTATGCATTTGAATATCTACAGCTATAACCACTAAGCATATACGTGTAGGAAACAGAGTAAGGGTGTCACGAAACAGCAGATGTGAACCCACTGTGCCTCATGTACCACCTCCTCTAACGGCATTGTCTAAGTGAACCCCTCGTTCTTCATGGTACCCCTGATGACGGGGATAGACTTTCCCAAGGGAAACACTAGGTCACTATCTCCTGATGAGGCACATGAGGCAGCTGGTCCAGGATGTACAGAGGTAGACAGAAGGCAGAGTAGTTTCCAGGAGCAACAATGCGGTACCAAAGGATGAGGCAGAGGCAAAGTCAAACAGGCAATGGGTCAGGGCAGGCAGCAAAGGTACAGGTCAGGCAATCCGGATTGTAAACAAGAGAGTCTATGCAAGCAGGCAGGGATCAAGCAGGTAGCAGAGTCTGGGAACACAAGCACAAGTCTGGAACACAGGACCACTAGCAGGGATAATAGCAACCTAAGCAGGGCACAAGGACCTTGACACTGAGGCATCTGGGAAGGGGTCTGAGCCACTTATATATGTGCAGGAGGGCTAGGATTGGTCAGCGAGGATGCATGATCTAACCCATAAAGCACAGGAAGTGAAACGTGATGGCCCTTAAGGAAGAGCTGCAGGGAAGAAGCAGCAAGCATGCTTTGGCCAGGGCTGAAGGGAAACTGTGGATCGGATCCCGGAGCAAACAATTCCTGCAAGGACAGAGCCCAGGACTGCAGCGGTGAATGGGGAAGCACAGGCAGCAGATCACTGCTGAACATGACTCCCAGGACCGCAGCAGTAAGCAGGAGAACAGTGGCGCACAGCCGCTACTGTTACAGAGGGTCACATGGGAGGAGGGCATTGCTGGGGGGAGGGGTGATTGGTGGTTGGGGGCTGTTCAAGACTTTGCTGTGGGGCCCAGACATTTCTAGTTATACCACTAAATTAAGCCTAATTCTCAGAAACTCCACATAATGGCCTGTGCCCTGAAGGTATAATTAATGTACGTTAATAGCACAAAAAGCATTTATACCAATGTTGGGTTTGATTAATTTCAATGGAGAGCTGAAATATTTATACAAACAATTAATATTATTATTTTTTTTCTTTTTTGTGAAGTTATTAACCAAGCGCATAGTCCTCTCCACTTTACAGATGACATATTTCATGTAAACATGTAAGATATCTAGGCTTTGCTGTCTTATAATAACCATTTCAATTTATTTTTCTTTCCAACTTCGGGTCTGCTCCTAATCAGTAACCATACAATGAAGATAAGCCTTGTATTTTCCTATCCGCAGGTGAAAGTTCCAATGAACGGCGTAAACAGTTCAGACAATTAATTTTCTCATTGCACACATACACTGCGCGTTTTGTCAGTCACTGATGGATTGCAAGGTTATGAACAAAGAACATTTTAATTGATGAAACATAATTGCCAATCCAGGTAACCGCAGCCGCTTGCATGGAGGTTTCGGTAGCCAGCAATGCGCATTTACAGAGCGTGACTCGCAATTTACAAGCTTAATATCCCTGGGCTGCATACTTGATACATTTTCATGTTTTTAAGGGCTCATTTACATGACCACATCATTGCCATGCCCGTGTTGCAGATTGCAAATAGCGGTTCGCAATACACGGGTACCAGCCATGTGAATCCCATATTGTGGTGCGGAACTATTGACTTGAATGAGCCCACAATTCACAAAATACAGCTGACATAGCTGTCCTTTCTTTTCTGTTGAGGAAACATGACCCCAAAAGCCCACAGAAGCGCTTCCGAGTGTTTCTGTGAGCTTCAAATCCATGCCACTGCTCCGAAACAGATAGGATATGCTCTATCTTTTGCTGTATTTTCCGGATTGCAGACCCATTCAAGTCAATGGGTCCACATCCATATCATGGAGTTCAAATGGCTGGTGACCGTGTAATGCAGACTACAATACAGGCACCACGGCCATATGGTCATGGGAATCAGCCCTTAGGCATGTTATAAAATACAAGAGAAAGCATCACCTACAATGTAGGAGGTAAATGTACATGGTTCAGATTCAATAATATTTTCAGGAAAATTGGCAGTGGCAAATATGCTCCAAATCGGAAACAATCAAGAACTGATGTAATTGGCAAAAATGTATCCATTGCTACCAAATATGTTGTTGCTACATAAAGTCTATCAATGGGGTTGGCCACCTTTTGGGGTTTTTTTGGCAATCCCCCCACTCCTCTTTGCCAGACCTGCAGGAGGGAAGCATACTTACCTAGATCCTTGATCCTCTGCTCCCTGTGCTCGGCTGCTTTGCTATTGTCCACCACTGTTAACATCTGCTTTGACACTTCTGCAGCCAATCTCTAGCTGCAGTGGTGACCTGCTCTCCTTGCATCAAGTCAGTTGGTCATGCCCAGTGATTGGATGCTACCGTGTCAAAGCAGATATCGTCAGTAGGGGACCTGAGCAAAGCAGCTGAGCACAGGAAATGAAGGAACCGGTTCCCAACGGGAAAAGAGGGGGTCTAGGTGAATATGTTTCCCTTTTCCATGTCTGGCCAGGCGGGAGAATTGCCAAAAATGCACCAAAAGGTGAAGACTTTAAATGGGTTTTTTGTAAATGGACAACATTTGGCCACACAGTAGCAAAGAACCAATACTAACTTGTTAAATCTCTCACAGCTCCAGTGCTCCTTGCCAGTCTTTGGTCTTGATCTCATGCAGTACACTTCTGAAGACAATGATTGGCTGCAGCAGTTCCATGAGTAGATGGGCCTGTCATAGCAGCAGCAAACTACACTAAGATAGTCATGAACCACCAGAGCGCCAGGGAATCTATCAGGTGATTATTGGTTTTATGTAATTTCCTTCCGGTGGCCAAATATTTTTCTGCTATTTGAAAACTTGAAGTAAAAAAGGCACTTTTTAAAACCATCTCATATGTAATTTAGCATTTACGAAACACAACCACTCAATCACTATGAGCTTATTGTGGTCAGTAGGTGTATAGAGTGAAAATCATAGCCTTCTAAACCTTTTATTTTAGTCTCAGCATTACATAAAATCAATTACCAGCCCGCTGTGCTTAGATGTTCAAATAAGTCTTTTTAATGTATTACGCACATGGTGAAAACAAATTTCTCCATGCTGCCTACGACAAACACCTGATTAATAATGGGTAGGTGGTAAGATATGAAATTTAAGTCTGGTACCATACATTTCTTTATTTAGCCATTACATCATGACAATCTTTAAAGTACAAGTTCACTTCAAAACAATAGCTGACTACAACTGCACTACCCCAGACCTGGTGGTATCTATAGTTCTGAGTTATTGTTATTATTATGTATTTTCATGTAGTGGCCATATGTACCAGCAAGAGGAAGTGTGATTGGCATTGGTTGGCAGGAACAGGGTTAACCACCCTGTTCCTCCCCTCTTGGTAGGCGTGGGCTTATCCTACTTCCTTCCATGAGGGGGATTTGCTGAGCAGTGTTTGAGGGGAGAGGAAGCACATGCTAGAGCTCTTGCTCCTGGGAACAATATATAATCTCCAGAGAGACCAACGAAACAGCAGCGTGATCAGCCAAATGGAGCTTTACAGACACTTCAGCAAGGTGAGGGACTACAGCTCAAAAACCCATCACCTAAACCACCATCAGGCCAGATAAAGGTCAAGTCTAAACCTTACAGTCAACACTTATCTCTAGAAGCACCTGCAACTGCCAATTTATAGTCAACCGACCAGTCACCATACTTCCTCAACTGGTGCCAGAAACTACAAGTGGTATTTTGCACTAAGTAAAAAGAGACAGTTTTACTTTCACTTCTGGCTTGATTCTTCAAACTACACTTCCACTGCACCGATCCCCAGGGATCAATGACCCGAGGGAGTATACCTTGACAACATCTCATCAGAGCGACTATCACTCTCATCCAGGGCGCTGTCTCCTTGCATCTTGCTGTTGAACGACACATTGTTGTGTAGCCTTACCCTCACTGAGGAGAAGTTGCCCCTGGAGTCACAATCACAAATTCCAAAGAGCCAATCCTTCATGTTCAGTGTTGTGGGCTCTCCGCACTGAAGGCTTCCTAACCTATCCTCTATGCTCTGAGTGATGGCTCTAGCATCCATCCAGGAGGTGATTATAGCAGAGAGGAGGGGTTGGGGAGATTTAAGTGTGAGGACCATGGCAGCTAGGACATTAAAACTTCACCATGGTCATGCAAGCAGCATAAGCACCCACCAAAGTGTGAATAAAGTGGGGGAGGGCTGCTTTAGATGCTGAATAGCAATACCAGAATGACAGCAATATGTTCAGTACAGGGGAAGATATCACTGATAGAAATCGGAATGCTGTGAATGCAGCTGAACATGAAAGTAAAAGCAGGTTTTACCAGCGATTATTCCCAACTCGAGTTCTAACAATGATTTATCCTCCGTTGCTTGGACTTTAGCTTTCAAACAAGACCAGTTGCATGTTTCTATCTGCTACCATTCAGGAGATAGCAGCATCTTAAGCAACCCTCCCCCCTCAAGTTAGATACTTTTCTCAATGCCAGAGCTGGACTCTGGTAAAATACTTAGGTGGTTAAAACATATTATAAGTGCAATAAAATGTATTTTCCTAATATTCTTTTTTTTAACATTTCCCCAATGAAATAGGCACCTAAATTTCAGGTGTCTGTTGTGCTTTAGAATCCGTACTCCCATATACTGCTGTTTACGGGAGTACGGACTCCCCTGTGGCTCCACTGAGCACTGTACAGGTTGGGGCATCACTGTTCCTACAGTAGCTATACCTGCTTTCCTAAAGTCTGGCTTAGATGGGCTATTTCATGCTTTAGCAGAGCGAGCACAGGCAGAGGTGCGATGTCTTATGTGTGCTCCTGCTCTGAGCTTACTTGCTCAACTTTGTTAATAGCCTGAACAAGTGAGTGAGTAGGTGCAGTACCCCTCTTTAAGTGATGTCATGTAACGGTATTTCATATGTAAATGTCATGTAATTTCTTAGATTATCTCCAAGGGCATAGCTATAGGTGAAGCAGGGAAAGCGGCTGTGGAGATGGGACCACATTTTGCATGTCTGTTGGATTAATGCTGATATGTGGTGACAGATTCTCATTAAATAAGGACTTTACGGATCTCACTTCAGGCAACAAGCTTGGCGATTTCTCAAGCGGCAACTGGCATAGTGGATACAGCCTAGCAGTCTCTCTCAATGATGGAGGAGGCTTAGTCAGAGGGAAGAGGTCAAGAAGGTGCAACTACTCACTTTCCCTCTGGATTTCATTGCACTCAAATCCCTGGGTGCTGGTGCCCTGCCTCTGATCTCCTCAGAGTAGCAGCAATGAAGATGGTTGTATCTTCAGTTAGAGGGTCCCTTTGCATACAGACAGTTGAGCGGCGCTGCTTACAGTGTGGCATTTGATTTTGTTCTACATATCTTCAGTTATTATTATGGCTATCTTTCAAAGGGGCTCAGTAGTGCACTATCTGCACAGGTGTCTATCAGGTCACACACAGTGGACACACCACTATCTACAGTACACAGATTATGTACTCTCAGCAAGCTGCCTGGTTTGATTCCTGATCTGGCTTTTTTCCTAGATCCACTGATACTCAAAGGTGCAAGGGATGGGCAGTGCAAGTTGTTCAGCCATGCTTAAGACTACCGTTATGCTGTTGCAGGTGTTTCTGCATCTCTGCTCCTATCTAGGTCTTTAGGTCGTGTGCCAATTAGCAAGAAAAACTGACCTCTACTTGATAGCTAACCACCACACAATTGTAAGCTGGTTTTCCATCTTATCAGCTCAGTGTATTTAGTCTTTTCTCTTAGCTACATGTTACTGATACCTACACTAACATCTCTCAGGCATGTGCCCTCACTATGGTTTGAAGACCTTAATAATCAAATTGTGTGACCAAAAAGGTCCTTCTGCACCTATCAGCATATTATCAAACAGCAATAACACAATAATGCATTTCTCATTGGCTCTAGTGTGGCTCATCTGCAATGTCCATTAAATCATTCCATAGGTAATATGACTCCCCCAGAGGCTTGATACACATTAACAACCTACCTACAGCATATTCTATCAGTGTGCAATGTTCAGGACTGGGCACTTCACCCACTTGATGCAATCTCTTTCTAAAGTACCCCCACAGGCTTTTCTTAGTGGTTCTATGCCTGCATCAGCACATTGTTTAAATCTCACATAGCACATTTAACACGGCTTATCAAATATAGATGCAAGTTACATGACACACATAAGAGTAGTATGCCATAAACATAATGCAACTTCTTCTTTAATGGCATAATTTTCAGTCATTTTCAAGAGGGAACAAGGCTGTTTCCAAACCTCCTACATATTTATGAACATGGTACCATTAACCCTTGATGCTCAACTTGTTGGAAACATCTATTCTTGTGCTGCATTTGTAAAAGCACAAATAATACCAGGATGTTGAGGTAGGTTAACCAAACAGTAGAACAGTAGTAGGAAGCAGCACTCCAAAATCTTTAGTAAAGAGTCCATTGAATGCAACTAAACATTGCTGTATACTGTATCATGGCTGAATACAGTATACTTCACTCAGTGTACATTCTGGAGTGCTGCGTCAATCTTCTGTTTTGCAGTTTGCTTGCATTTAAATCATTGAGTCGAATCCCTTGAAACTTTTCAACCACCTCTCTAGAATATAAATTTCAACCTTTGCTTTTCTAACTTATGAATGGAGATTATAGTTTAAACACAAAAGTCACAGGGATGGTGCAGCGGTTTATAGAGAACTGGTATATTATATCTCTGTCTGTCTATCTATCTATCTATCTATCTATCTATCTATCTATCTATCTATCTATCACAAAAAACAAGTCTCGGCAGCACTGGATAAGGAAAAGCAGTGGTGCACGCCAAACAGACCAGAACAAGGTCCAAGTATACAAAAAGAAAAAAAGAGGCAGCACTCTCCAGTTAAAAAGTGAAAAAAGTGGTAGTCTTTATTTACCCATGTGGGATAGCGACGTATCAGCCCAGACGGAGCCTTTCTCAAGCAGTCATTGGCAATGTAAGTGAAACATTTGTACAAAAAATCAAGTGCACATGATAATCAATCAATCAACTGTACAATCAATCAATGAAAAATATAATACAAGTGCACAGTGAATTTCAAACATGATACATATTAAAAAATTCATAAAATGCCATCTTATTGTTACATGATTAAAATGTGATCAAATCGCGCTTAGTGAATAATAATTATAATGTAAAAACCTCATGTGTCCAGTTAATCATTCCAGGTGTACATGATTTCTTTTTGTATACTTGGACCTTGATCTGGTCTGTTTGGCGTGCACCTCTGCTTTTCCTTATCCAGTGCTGCCGGGACTTGTTTTTTGTTTTATATTATTGACTATTTTTGGCTTTGCACAGATTTTTTTGTTTTCCTTTTTTTCCCCTTTTCATTTTTTGACTTTTTCATTTTACAGTATGTCTTCCCATGAGGTGGATCCTCTACCCAGTGGGACACAGTATACTCCAGATGATATCAACAGAATACTACAGGGAATGTCTGGGGATGCATCCTTCCTGAATATGCCTTCCGTTAAGGAGTTGAAGCGCAATTTTGAAGGACTGAATAGACGATCTATTGCTTTGAATCTTCACATGACGACCCTGAGGGAGTATTTTAAGGTCAATCGCATCCCGAGAGGTATGAGAACTAATATAAAACCAAACCTATTTGCCTCTAATGTGGAATTTTGTAAGAAATTTGAAGCATTATCCAACCAATATTCCAGGGACCTCATCCTGTTGAGTCTTGAGTTCTTGCAAACTGAACTAACTATGATACAAGATGAACATTCTATACTTGAAAACTCATTATGCCACCATTTAACAGAGGAGGAGTTCACTAAATTTAAGGATGGACTTAACATACATCTTTCCAAGTTTAGGACTGAAGCAGAAGAAACAAAGCAGACGAAATAGACACGAGACACAGAGGATTATAAGAGGGGTGCGGTATACAGCTGGCAGTCAGATGATATAAGAGGCACGGCCTGTCGAGACCAAAGAAGAAAACCTAAAAGACAACATGAGAACACCAATTTTTCAACTACTCAGGATGCTTTTTTAGGAGTGAATTCTACTCCAACAAATATACAAGATACAGAACCAGGAGGGGTGGCAGGCGACACCGCAAGCTATACAAAAACACGCTCCAACAAGTCACGCCCACTAACAACCAAGACACCAAACACCAAGAAGAAATAATAGTGATGAACATTTCTTCCAAACCTTTGAAGGAGGCACAGGTGAGCGTGTTATTAAAGGGACTTACTTATTGTCCTAGCTTGTTTGCTAGCTGGTTTGATATAGAAAATGATTTATTTCGGTTTTACCGTTCGTTGAAACTGAAAGTGTGGTTTAAAAATAACGTTGTTGTTGATAAGGGCAGAACATCTGAATTAACTTTGGACCTATTTCAGTTGGGTAACAAAAGTACCTTCATCCCTGTAGTTGAATCGTCTGCTATTGAAGCATTTATATCGGCAGTAAATAAGGACATAGATACATTGAGATCTGATTTTGATACCAGCATTTTCGCACACCCCAATCTGACAGTGGATGAAAGTTGGGCCCTTGTCCAATTTAAAATGGATAGGAGTCTTACTGTCAAGTCCGCGGATAAGGGTGGGGCGACGGTTGTTATGGACAACGACAAATATGTTGCTAAGATCCAGAGACAATTGTCAGATGTAAATGTCTACACTCCAGTGTCTATGGATCCCAAATTTGACATTGCTAGACGTATTAAATTGGTAGTCCAGGAAGCTTTGAGAGGGGGTGTGATTAACAGTGATGTGGAAAAATTTCTCATTGTAGAACAACCAATTACACCAGTGATTTATGTACTTCCGAAAATACATAAGACACTGGTGGATCCACCCGGACGCCCCATTGTTTCGGGGTCCGACTCTATTTTTTTCCCACATCTCTGTTTTTCTGGATAAAATATTGCGCAGATATGCCATTGAAGCTAAGTCTTATATTAGAGACACTACGGATTTTTTATTGAAGCTGCAAGATATAGATCTCTCTGACCACTCTGACTGGATACTAGCGTCATTTGACGTAGTGAGTCTCTATACGTCAATAGACCACTATAGAGGTATTTCAGCAACATCAGACTTTCTGCAGACCTCTGGATATACCCATGAGTGCCAGAATTTTATTTTGGCGCTACTGGATATAGTCCTACGACACAATTACTTTTGACAATTACCTGATGTCAAATTTACCCTAGTGCATTCCACCAACAACATACAGTTTTTGGATACTGATGTATCAATAGTGGGCCAGACCTTGAAAACAAATCTTTATGTCAAACCTACAGATAAGAACTCATTATTACATTACCATAGTAGACATCCAAGAAGTATGATTAAGAACCTACCGTATAGTCAATTCTTACGAGCTACACGTATAGTGTCGGAACCTACACAACTCCAGGTCACTCTAGATAATATGGCATGTAAATTTACACAGAGAGGTTATCCGAAAAGACTAGTGGAGCAACAAAAGAGAAAGGCTCTTTCGGTTGGCAGGGACACAGCTCTGCAACGTCGACAAAAACAAGGATCACAGAGTAAGATTCACTTCGTGTCAACCTTTTTAGAACAAGCTACCAAAATCAGTAACATTATAAGACATCACTGGCCAGTGTTACACAAATGTCATAAAGACATTCTGGAGTTTAGTACTCCACCTGTTTTCTCTTATAGAAGGTCGAAAAGTCTGGGTGACCAATTGGTACACTCGGATCTTCCACCACTCAAATCGTCCACACAAACTTACTTGACACCACGAAAGTTGGGCTGTTACCCATGCCTGACATATGTAAACTGCCGCCTTATGCTGAAGGGTGGTGAGTTTACGCACCCTGTGAGTAGGGAAATATTTAATATAAGGCACTTTCTGACATGCAATGCGGATTTTGTTATTTATCTCCTCACATGTCCGTGTGACCTTTGGTATGTAGGGGAGACTACATTGGACTTAAACCATCATAGGTACGCTATCCGCAAAAAAAAACTTGATCTGCCTGTTCCAAGACACTTTACAGAGTTTAAACATAGTGAAAACCAGCTACTCTTTCGAATTATAGATCATGTACCTCCTTTGAGACGGGGGGGCGACAGAGCTAAGTTGCTCCTTCGAAAAGAATTACAGTGGATCCACAGGTTAGGTACTTTATCCCCCAAAGGTTTAAATGTTGATTACAAATAAAATGTGTTGATATAAATATCCCGATATACAGATAGCCTTGCAGTATGACTGTGATTTATCTGAGAATACTAAGTTGATTCATTGGTATGATATATACATATTTCTATGCATATATGAAACTAAGTATTTAAGAGATATATGTGTTGCTCTACTTATACATTTTTTCTCTTTTTTTCCTATGTAGATAATGGTTACCGGAGTGAATGGTGGATGAAGCTTTATGGAAAAAGTGATGGATTATTTTTTGGATCTGGGATGTCCAATGCGCATTACAGCCCTTATATTTTTGTCATTTTTTAACACACCACCGGCGATTTATGCCCTGCTGTGGTTAATATATACTTCTCTGTCATATTGCATTATATTGTTGTCAAGGCAATTTACTATTAGGTACTGATGGCCTGTTATACACTATTAACCCTATATGGCCAGTACATGGAGTCCTGTAGGGGTGGAAGATGTTGGAGATGTGCGAACGGATCGCCGGCTGGTGACCCGATCTCGCGCTTCTCTGCCATGTAGCGGAGAGAAGTGTATCACTTCGTGGCGGACCCTCTCCTGCTCCCACTCTGTAGGCTACCAGATGGTTACTAAGGGTTACCACATACAGGAGAGCCCTGTGGTCCAGCCAGATAAATGGAGGACATGGACCGATAGTGTTTAAATAGTAGGCTACATCGTACCTATATGAATATCGTTGCAAGCGGTGCTGCACTCCGTATGATTTTGCTTTTTAACAGAGAGTAGATACCATTATTAGGTTGTGGGCATTTCCCTGTTTAAAAATGGTGGAGGTGTATACTAGGAGAGAAGGACGCATGTCACGCATTTGCAGCCCACATAGAGTGTTTTGCCGGCTTGTATTTGTTGGGGCATGCGCAGTGGAATCCTATAGATGCCAACGGAGCCACATGTCCGTGTGTTACTAAATCTATCTACCAGTGGCATACATAGAGAAGTATGGACCCGATAGCATAGATCAAACCAGGCCCCCCACACAGGGCAAAAGGGTTTCTGCCTAAACCCCTTTAAGTGACCCTTGGGCCAATTTTCCACTGCTTCATTTGCTAAAAGTTGTTCCTTTAGAGGGTAGAGTTCTGACCAAGTTTTCACCCCAGTAGAAGAATAGATGATCCCAACTGGCCCCCCTCTTGCCCTGGGCCCCATAGCAGTCGCTGCTATGGTAGTTATGCACCTGCTATCTACCTATTTTGCTGTTCTAAAAAGAGTGACAAGTGACCAATGAGAGATTCAAAAACATCCATTCTGGCTATTGTTTCCTATGAAGGAGCTCTGTTAATGGCTACACGCAGAACAGAGCTGGTTACTATGACTATTTTTCTTCTTTTGTATAGCATCATCAGTTTCCATGCTACTGTACAGCAGGGTCACAATCCAAGTATCAAATTATCCTGTCTATATGATTTTGGGATTTGGGACCCCAGCACCACAAGACAACAATGTAACGACTGAGCAACTGTACAGCGGGTAGAAGCTCTGTACAGTCTGTTGGTTTGTGGACACTGGATCGGCAGTGGAGGGAAGTGCAGCAATATCTCTGGCCATTTTTTACAGTAGCTCTACATGAGCACAGTATGGCATTATGTGCATAGTGATTATTATTATTATTATTATTATTATTATTATTCACTTTTATGCAGCGCTTTACAGACATTATCATTGCTTGCGAACCCCAATGAGGCTCTCAATCTAAATTCCCTATCAGTATGTCTTTAGAGTGTGGTAGGAAACCGGAATACTCAGAGGAAATGCATACAAACAAGGAGAGAACATAAAAACTCCATGCAGATGTTGTCCTTGGTCGGATTTGAACCTAGGAACCCAAGGTATTCACAGTGTACAGTATCAAGTGGGTTATTTGGGGGCAATTATACCAATGTTATAAGCTTTTTGGAGCATAGACAGAATTGTAGCTGATATTGATGT
The DNA here is from genome assembly GCA_900303285.1 of Rhinella marina. Classification (NCBI taxonomy): domain Eukaryota; kingdom Metazoa; phylum Chordata; class Amphibia; order Anura; family Bufonidae; genus Rhinella; species Rhinella marina. The sequence goes on along the minus strand of ONZH01022097.1, from coordinate 21,674 downwards.
GGAGGTAATGTTGCTGTTATGGGGATGCTGACTGTACATATGTGCCCATTCTCACCTTATATTTGATTAAAACACCTAATAGGCTGCAATTCACAACACAACCACTGAGTGGCCACACATAAACCCATGTAGGATAGATATCTTGTAACAAAATATTAAAAAAACAATAAACAGAGTTGGTCATCTCACAGCAAACATCCCAAGATATGTTGAGCTAAGTGGAACGATAAGAAGGACACATCTGTAACTAAGAAAAACACATGCTTTTTCAGGTACATGTGTGTGCACCTTTATTTGAACTGCCATTGACAAATGCCTTTGATGTTGACATAATTATATTAAAGTCTCTCGGACAGTGGTCTCTTAAGAAATTGTACCCCCTTTTATTTTTTCATAGTACTGCTATATACCCAACATCCGATAATCCAGAATGTCGAAAATTGATTAGGTCCCACCACTCTTCTATTAATATTTCCTTCATATGTTAAAGGGATTTTCCAATGATTAATGTTAAGAATCAAAATCAGACATCATATAGTACATGACAAATTCTCTTTCGAACAAAACTAGAACCAGCCTTGTACCAGAGATCTCCTCATTCATTACCCTAATTGATCTGCTAAATTTATATCAATCTGGCCGGTCAGGGGGTATGTCCTGACTGCTGCAGCTCTCTCTGTATCACAGCTCAGGAGGCAATTGAAGGAAAGAGCTGAGCATGAGCGACCACCACAGCGAGGTGGACAGGAAATAAGAAGGAGAACAAACAGCAGGTGATGCTATACAGATACATGTTATTGTATAAATAAGTAGCTATACTAAATTTAGAATTACTGGTGTGAAATCTGTTCAATATTTTTCCTGTGGCAACCCCTTTAAAGGTTTTGCGTGATGTAATGAAAACTTATAGACAAAATCCAATGATAGGTATTTATATTGTAGAAATTAGCTTTCTGTTATAACCAATGCACATAACTTTGGTGACCTATCAGTTACAATATGTTTTGTACTTTGCACTACTAATGAAGAGTAATTACACAAAAGACATTTTGTCAGACTTACTATTCATTTTACCAGTGGCAGAACATCCTTTGGCCATCTACTGTATATTTGCCAAGAGCACATTAAGGATAGACGTTCTGAGACACATCAATATGAGGATGTCAGTGATGAATACCTCTGTAGGAGTGCAGCTAATGAGCCTGTACTGCTGGCTATGAGTAGACAAGCAGCTACTTGTATCAAGGCACAGTTGATACAAAGTCACAATTAATTGAACTATAGAGTAAAATCAGCAGGCGGCGAGTCTATTTAACATGTTGCCAGGAGAAAACACACAATACTAGCCCGCTACATATAGAGATGGTAGATATCACAACCTGGCAGTATAGATGGACTGTGGTTTCAGATCTAGTTACTAGATATGGGAAAAATTAACATTTGTAATAGAGATGAGCAAATCTATTTGCCGCCTCGTAGATTCGTATTGAATCTTGGAAATTTTCAGCTGCGAAGCGAATCTGAATTTCTTTGGATTCGCTTCGTATTATTCGTAAATCTTTGCAAAATTTTACATGCTAACGATACATATGATACGTAAGAAAAGTACGCATTCTGCATGAGGGGGGACAATGACAATACACCCACGCAAGAGCGGAAAAGAGAAGATAAGCCCCCTCGGAACTGGTTAAAAACCAGCCCGGCCCACCGGGATCTAGCTGTTTTACACGTATAGGGAGTAAAGACTCCTCCCTCAGTACTCCACCCTCCTCTGAAGTCTGAACCAGTTTAGACCAGCGCTGACCTCAGAGCAAGAGGAAAGCATCATGGCTAAAAAACAGCTGCATCCAAATTGGAACGAGATGTATTTTGGAGACGACTTACCTGAACCACCACCCGCTCAAGACAGGTCTGCCAGAGAAACCCAGCTTCAGTGCCTGTGCGTTCCTTACCACCTCCTGAGGTTGCTGTTGCTGAGACTCGTGAGGCAGCTGGAGCATCTGCTTTGGCTTGTGCGGCTGGAGCATCTGCTTTAGCTCCTGCGGCTGGAACGTTTGCTTTGGCTCGTGCGGCTGGAACGTCTGCTTTGGCTCGTGCGGCGGAGGTGACTTTGCCGCCCAGGAGGAGATCCGCCCCTTCCACACACCAGAACCCAATTGTTCCACCATCTGTGATGGCCCATGCACAGACCCTCTGGGACTATAAAACCACAGTGGAGGACTGGGTCATACAGGTACTCGACCACCCTAGGCTGGGAGATCCTTCATTGGAAGAAGAAAGGTAACTGTGATTTGGTTTTCTGTTGGGAGAGGGTTTGGCTTCCTGCAGGATGATAAGGATGGAAAGGAATATTCTGTGGGCCGCAGGTCGGTGAAACGGCCGTACCTGCCACAACATCAGCATAGCCTGTACGTGGGAGAACAGGTGGAGTACACCCCCATGGCATCCCTGAAAGGCCCATTTGGGACCGGGGTTACCCTCCTTTCAAAGTCTCTGGTGCCTACAATGGAACCAGAAGTGTAGCCGGATGACCACCAGGTCCAGGACGCTTGCGCTGCCTGTAGGAGTTTTTACAGATGGCGTCCTCCGGTTCAGGGAAAAGCCAGAGCCTCAGCCGGAGCCTCTGATTCCTGGACTGCCAGCACCACCACCACCACCACAGTCCTTACAGCTGGGTCAGCTGACCACGTTATTGTTCACCTTCCAATCCACGGTTTGTCCACCAATACCAGCTGCCGTGGAAGATTAAGCCAGCAGCAGCCGGGGAAGCTGGACCTTCTTTCCTGGATGCAACCTTTCTGGAACCGCAGCAGCCGGAAGTCCTTACCCCTGCTGTCCTGGCAGGAGCATCCGTAAAAGCGAAAATGGCTGCAGCGTGCGTCACCTCCACCCAAACCCCGTCAAATCCAACTTCAGGAAGAAGAGGGTACTGGAGTTCCACCACCGCAGCAAGCATGGCCTACAAGAGGCAGGAGTGTCCTCTGATGAGCTTCAGCAGCAACTCGAGTGAGGAGGACTTCAGGTCCCTCATATGAGGAACCCAACTACTGGCAGTGTCAAGGACACTGCAGGAGGACCTATGAGTGCCACACCATGGACCGCACCTGACGGGTGAGATGCTAGTTGGCAGTTGTTTTTGTTTAGTTTCTGTTGCCCCGTTTGACTCTCACCCAGATGGGCATGGCTGTCAGGATTCCCCCCATTCTACAGAAAGGTCCCAGTTGCGCCTACGCTCACCTATTTTCCTTTTTACCCCCTTCTCAGGTTATTTGTGAGCCCCCTTTTCAAAAAAGGTTCTCTATTTGCTGCTATTATCTATTTTCCATGTGGATTACACATTACCTGTTTGGATTACAATTTTACCTCACGTGGATTACAAGTGAATTTTGGAATATGTGTTCCAGACAGACAGTGTTTTATTATGCCAACTAGGATCCATAAGGAGAGACTCAAACGTATATCTCAGCCTTTTATGCTTTCAAATGTGAAATTGATTGCACTAAAATGTTTGCATACTTATGTCTTTGCTGTATTTTAGCGGTACTGTTTTTAATGGTTCAGCACTTTAGCCCATTGTGTGTATTCTTTTTCTGGTACTGCAATGTGTCCTATTATGCACTTATTGTACTGTGTTTTGACCATCTGTGACTGCCCATGCACAGAAGCTCTGGGACTATAAAACCGCAGTGGAGGACTGGGTCATACAGGTACTCGACCACCCTAGGCCGGGAGATCCTTCATTGGAAGGAGAAAGGGAACTGTGATTTGGTTTTCTGTTGAGAGAGGGTTTGGCTTCCTGCAGGATGATAAGGATGGAAAGGAATATTCTGTGGGCCGCAGGTCGGTGAAACGGCCGTACCTGCCACAACATCAGCATAGCCTGTACGTGGGAGATCAGGTGGCATCCCTGAAAGTCCCATTTGCGACCGGGGTTACCCTCCTTTCAAAGTCTCTGGTGCCTACAATGGAACCAGAAGTGTATCCGGATGACCACCAGGTCCAGGACGCTTGCGCTGCCTGTGTTTTCAGTTAATTATTCACTTATTGATAGCTAGCAGCAGTGAGCACCTTATTTTTCTAGTTCATATGGACTCTAAAGATTGTCTGCCGGCGGCCTAGCCTCGTGCGTATGACGCAATCGCGTCAATAAGGATTCGTACGCACTTTTGTATGCTAATGCTTAGGTATTGTGTACTTTTAACTACGCTGACTGTATGTATGTAATTTGGGCAGGAATGTTTGCAAAAAACGTGTATTTTTTACGGAGATTCGACGAATAAGTTCGTTTAAATACGAATTTTGTCAGAAATTCGGCGAATATTCGGCGAAGCAAATTTTGAATGATTCACTCATCTCTAATTTGTAACTTTGCCAACTCACAGATGGACACATTTTGCACCTAAAAAGTGTATTTGTTCGAACCCTAATGAAGATCAAACTATTCATTAAGTTATCTTTAATTACAGGGGTTGTCCCATCTGGGCGATTTTTGACATGTGAATAGGATATAACAAAAATGTTAGATACAGTAGGTGCAGGTCCCACCTCTAGGAACCTATCTGAAGAACGTGCCCCGCAGTGAAAGCATATCATGCATGTGCAGAGTCCTCTCCATTCACTGCTCTAGTTACCCCCAAAAATAGCCAGGCCAATGCTCAGCTATGTTTGGAGGTCCTCTAGCAGTGAATGGAAGTTGGCTGTTCATGCACAGCTTGCTTTCATTTTAGGCCCCTGTTCTTGACATAGGAGTGTGTCCCAGACTTGTGATTTGCACCTCTCAGACATATTTGGCATATCCTATTGACATGTCATACCTTGGGCCATTTAACCATATTAGTGCCTTTTTCTGTGGTCAAGTGATCTTTGGGATTCCTCAGACACCAAGGTTTGGGTGTCTCAGTAACTTTTGCACTGCCCATAGCTACACCCCTACCTTATGGTCTGTATGGTCTTGTATAGAGAGCATCAAGAGGCTTGGACTGGTCCACTGGGTAGATGGTGAATCTCCTGGTGGATCCTTGAACCTAGAAGCAGGCCTCCCATTTTAATACAACCACACACAAAGGGAAAAAAAAAAAAAACAACAGCACTCTGCAAACCAAATAAAGTACCCATTGTGTATCTAGCCATGGCAGCGTGCACCTGCACACTGGGATGTGCTGACTGACCCCCTTTTTCTTTGCAGTTTGTACTGGAGGTGTGGCTGACTCCATTTAGTTGTGCACTCCTGATCAGCCTGTCTGCCCCATAGGCTGATATTAATTAGTGTAAGTATAAAGCTGTAGCCTGCTTTCCCTGCACTCACTGGAAGCCTTTTTGCACCAGTAGAGGTATAGAGTGGACTCTCATTGCATTCGGTGGTAGCCATTTGCACCAGGTGAGGTATAGAGTGGGCTCAGCATGCATGTTGGTACCTGCATTCACTGGATTTAATGGAGGCCATTTTGGCACCAAAAATGATAAAAAGCAGAGTGGACCCAGCATGCATGTGGAACCTGCACTCCCTGAATTTTATGGTGGCCATTGTGGCACATAACAGGTAGTATTTAGTTTTGGGTTCCCGTCTTACGGAGATCGCCTTGACGTTTGGCAGACGGGCCCAAATAATTTTGTACAAAATATATTTGCCATATATATATTTATATGTTATATATTTGCCAACATTAGCACCAGAATACTTTCTATTATTATCAAATTTTTGTATTTTATTTGTTTTGCAGAGTGCGATTGCATTGTAATTTTTTTCCATCTGTCACCAGGGAACACAACCTTGTAGGATGAGTTCAGCTAAATGTAATGATACCTTTCACTTATGGATCTGTTGATTCATTATGGAAAAAAGTACTTTAATGAGTATTTAAGTGCACTGAGGGTGGCCCAAGTCACTCTGTGCATTTTTTCTCCTCCTACTTCCTCTGGAAGCCCCTACCTTTCATTCTTGGTTAAAAGCATGTTCTCCCTCAGTACTAATAATGGCTGCATCACAGTTTGCAGGAGGGCTGGAGAACACCTACCGCCATCAAGCATAGTGTGGCGACATACAGGACCAACACCAGGTGCCATGGTCTACCATGGCCATTCCCATCTGGTATTCTTGAAGGAAATATTGACCAGCCTTTAGTATGTCCATGGGACCAGTCCTCCTGACTTTTTTGACACAGGAGGCATGGTGTTCCAGGAAGATATCAGCCACTTACTCACTGTCCACCCTCAGGGCCGTATTTAGGGTTCATGCTGCCCTAGGCACTCTCTGTGATAACATGCCCCAACCGCCCCCCCCCAACGTGACCAATTCCCCCACGCCCCCAAATAGTAGCATAGTAGCCTCTCCTCAGCCCCCCCACACCATAGTAGCCTCCTCCCCCCACAGTAGCATAGTAGCCTCGTTACCCCCACCCCCCATAGTAGCCTCTTCTCACCTCCCCACCTCATAGTAGCCTCTTCTCACCCCCCCACCTCATAGTAGACTCGCCTCATTACCCCACCCCCCATAGTAGCCTCCTCCCTCCACAGTAGCATAGTAGTCTCTCCTCAGTAGCCCCCCAACCCCATAGTAGCCTTGTTACCCCACCCCCCATAGTAGCCTCCTCCTGGACTTATTACAGTGACCTATCCTCCCCCCCAACCCCCTGGATACTAAAAATGGTCCTCTGCCAAGCCAATTAACCCCCACCCAACTACCCCACCATCCCCATACACCCAACTACCCTCAGTCTGTACCCCCCCCCCACCTGCCGCTGGTGCACCCATTTTCTGATGCCCAAGGCAAAACTTGAAATTGAAACCCCCCCCATGCCAAATTCTCAACCTAATCCCTTCCCGCCAGTCCTACTGTTAAAGGGGTTGTCCTCTTTTTACTACTAATGACCTATCCTCACTATAGGTCATCAATATCAGATCGGCTGGGGTCCTCCGGCACCCTGACGATCAGCTGTTTGAAGAGAGAGCAGAGCTCATATGAGAGCTGCTTTCTCTGCTCTGTTCACCTGCTCGCCATAGAATTTGCAGTGAAGAGCAGTAAACAGAGCAGAGAAAGCAGCGCTCGTACAGAAAACAAATAAGACAACCCCTTCAAAGACATACTTGGAAAACATTTTATACAGCACTACAGAGTATACAGGGTCATACAGCGCCACATATGTACCTCTTACATCCAGTGACTTCTCTTCTCTGATGACGTTTTCTTTCCTCTTCTTCTGTCAGACCAGACCGCCATGGTGACTTCTTTCAGCTGTGCCTCGTCTCTGAAGAGTGCAACAAACAGACATCTTACTTTCCTACTTTTCCATCATCCTCTCACCTTCTCCACATCTCACCCTGCCCACGCCCCCATACTATACTACAGAAACAGCCCCCCTGAAAATACTGGCACCACACAGAAAAACAGTACCCCCCTTACCTTTCAGATCAGATCCCAATTTCAAACCCCAGATGAGACCCCCCATCTCCAGACCCCCATTAGACCTCCAAACTCCCATATCTGACCCTCATTAGACCTCCAAAGCCCCAATCAGACCCTCATTAGGCCTCCAGACCCCCAATTAGACCTCCAGACCCTCAATCAGACCCCTTCAGGGCCCTAATCAGACCTCCTTCAGACCCCTAATTAGATCCCCAATCATACCCCCCCCTTCTGGCCCCATATCATACTCTTTTGGCCCCCATATAGAACTCTCCTTCTGGGGCCCATGTCAGACCCCCCCCTTCTGGCCCCATGTCAGAACCCCTTTTCTGGCCCTCATTTTAGACCTCCCTTTCTGGTCCCCATTTCTGTCCCACCATTTCAGACCCCCCCATTCTGTCCCACCATTTCAGACCCCCTCATTCTGTCCCACCATTTCAGACCCCCCCATTCTGTCCCACCATTTCAGACCCCCCCATTCTGTCCCACCATTTCAGACCCCCCCCCATTCTGTCCCACCATTTCAGATCCCCCCCATTCTGTCCCACCATTTCAGATCCCCCCCATTCTGTCCCACCATTTCAGATCCCCCCCATTCTGTCCCACCATTTCAGACCCCCCCATTCTGTCCCACCATTTCAGACCCCCCCCATTCTGTTCCACCATTTCAGATCCCCCCATTCTGTCCCACCATTTCAGACCCCCCCATTCTGTCCCAACATTTCAGATCCCCCCCATTCTGTCCCACCATATCAGACCCCCCCATTCTGTCCCACCATTTCAGACCCCCCCATTCTGTCCCAACATTTCAGACCCCCCCCATTCTGTCCCACCATTTCAGATCCCCCCATTCTGTTGCCACTTTTCAGATCCCCCCCATTCTGTCCCACCATTTCAGACCCCCCCCATTCTGTCCCACCATTTCAGATCCCCCCCATTTCAGAACCCCCCCATTCTGTTGCCACTTTTCAGATCCCCCCCCATTCTGTCCCACCATTTCAGACCCCCCCCCCCAATTGTGTCCCCACCATTTCAGATCCCCCCCATTCTGTTGCCACTTTTCAGATGCCCCACTCTGTCCAGATCCCTTTTTGGCCCCCACTTCAGACCTCAGATCAGACAAGAAAAAAAAAAACAACAACTTACCTCTGGTCCTGGCTGTGTCCCCGCTCTCTCCTCTTCCAGGGGCCCGCGCTGAAGTCACCTGACCTCCTGCAGCGTCAGGTCAGAGGGCGCTCTGTACGTCCTGACGCTGCAGGCAGTCAGGACACAGCAGCGCCGGCAAGCAGGAGGAGGGGTAAGTACTGTACAGCGCTACCAGCGCTTCACTTCCCCTCCTCCTGCAGGCTAGTGAGCGCTTCCATTATGGAAGCGCTCGCTAGTATTCCCATTATAAGATTTACCACAGATTTACCACCGGTGCCTAGTTGGTAATACGGCCCTGTCCACCCTATACAACATGCTTTTCAGGGTCTCCACCAGCTCCTCTGGCCAGCTCGATTGCCAGATGTCTCCTCCATCAAGTCTGGGACTGGACAAGGTGATGGATCTCCCATGCACAGCACCCAACAACTACCTTGTCTGAACTATGAGTAGAAAGAGTAGAAAGAGTTTGGATTGATACCAAGTGAGGATCCCAGCATCTGTATGATTGTTCCCTTACCAAAGCACCATTTATCACAGCAAGGGGAGATGACACCCAGTGTCAATGTGACCCTGCTTCATCATATACCCTGCTGCAGAACCCAAAATAAAGGGGGCACCACCTTGGTTGTGAGATCATTGGTGAAGCACTGTGCTCCGATGCTAACATAAGGGACACTGCCTGGCTGAAATTATGGTTATGTCCGGGTTCAGCTCTGAACCCAGACAACCCCTTTAAGTTTTCCAGGTGTTCATTTATCATTTTCCAGTAGTATGTTCTATAATTATAATGAAGCTACTGCACATAGTTCTTTGGTGCAATGAATTTTGCCTTAATTGGCCCTTTGTCCCATAGGTTTGTTATCAAATTTATGTGATATCTACATACAAAAAAATTATCAGAGAATAAAATATATATACTGTCCCAGAGAATACAATACTACAATAAACCCAGTGTCTCTATAGCTATAGCTGGCGTATAGCTGTGAAATCCCCCTCTAGGCCCAGTGTCTGGCCACAGAACGTCAATTCAAGTTGTGAAACCCAGTCCTGACCTTGAGAGACAGCTGTATCCATTATTGTGTAGGAAGAACCTGTCAGCAGAGCAGACTGTACATTACTGAGAACCAGGGGCTCCAGGGCAAATGTTCAACCTGCTGTTAAGTCATTTCTGTTTTACTTAGTTTAAGAAATTCTACGGAGACAAAGTGAAATCTGACTGTGGATTCAGTAACTTCAAGCTGATGATTATCAGAGACAAGACTGCACTTACTGTGTACTCATCCATGTATCTGCATCCACAGGTACAAAACAGAGGCTTCAAAGCTTCCTGGAACAAGGCTGATGTACAGCAGTGCTTGAGAATTTGTGAACCTTTCAGAATTTTCTATATTTCTATTTAAATTTTACCTAAACCTACATCATATTTTCTATCCGAAAGAAATGAGTTATAAATATTAGACTTGGCCATTTATTTACTGAGGAGAATGATCCAATATCACGTGTGAACGTTCAAGTATATGAACTTTTGCTTTCAGTATGTGGTGTGACCCCCCCTTGTGCGGCAATATCTGCAACCAAATGTTCCAGGTAATTGTTGATTAGTCATGCACACCGACTTGCAGTAATTAATCTGTACAAAACAGCTACACCTTGACTATGTTGGTGGGTTTCCTCCCATTAACTGCTTGTGCCAGGTCCTTCCAAAACATTTCTATTGGTTTAAGGTCAAGACTTTGACTTGGCCATTCCAAAACTTTACCTTTCTTATTCTTTAACCATCCTTTAGTAGATGGGCTTGTGTGCTTAGGGTCATTGTCCTGCTGCATGACCATGTTCTCTTGAGATTTAGCTCATGAGCAGATATCCTGACATTTTCCTTTAAAAATTGTTGGTATAATTCAGAATCCATTGGTCCATCAACGGTGACAAGCCATCCTGGCCCAGATGCAGCAAAACAGGCCCAAACCATGACACTACCACCACCGTATTTCACTGAAGGGATGAGGTCTCATCCGTCCACAAAACATTGTTCCAGAAGCCTTTTCTTTTGTCCAGATGATTTTTAGCAAACTGTAGATGGGCAGCAATATTCTCTTTGGAAGGCAGCACCTTTCTTCTTGCAATCCTACCATGCACACCATTGTTCTTCAGTGTCCTCCTGATGGTAGACTCATTAAATTTAACATTAGCTAATGTTCGCAAAGTGTTTACTGCCTTAGACATTATCTTGGGTTCCTTTTGTAACACTTGTAGATAAGGACAGACATGGACAGTGAGCCCTGACCTGGAACCCAGCCCACTTTTCTTACCTACTTATCGTTCAAGCCCTAGGTAGCAAGACCACAACTTGTCGATAGTCCCTATGCTACTAAGCGGCAGAGACAGACATAAACAACACAAAGTGATAGTTGTATGAAAATGGGTCAGCAGGCGGACAACGCAGTACAAAAACGAGAGACAGAGAGTCGTCAAATGACAAGCCAAGGTCAAAAGCACAAACAAATCCAAATGAATCCAAGAACCAGGAATCTAGCTAGTGAGCCCAAGCAAGATTATCACTGGCACTGATATATGACCATGAAGGGCTTTAAATAGAGCACCAAGTTCCAGGATCAGAACCTGATAGATCGTGACTTGGAGCTCCATTAGTCAGAAACACTAGCACACAGGAATAAAGCAGCTGAGCAATAATTCCACTGCTAATCTCCTCCAGCACACGCCCGCTGTAGAGATAAACAGATCGCATCATGTTGCCAAGGATACTGTCTCATCATCAGAGTGCGTGGTTTAGCAGTGCATCTCGTCGCGGTCGTGCCAAAGCTGGAGATCTCGCTGCTGGAGCCAAGACAGGTAAATTTTAAGAGAGGTCACTGGATCCTCAACATGAGGAGCAGATTTGATGGAAATTTGAGGTGAACTTTTCATACAGTTTTAAACGAGGAGCATGAACATCCCGAGTTGACAACTAGGTTTTCTCCTAAACACCATATCTCTTCCAAAGAATTAAGTACTTCAAAGAGACCTGAACTCTCTGACAGTCTAGAATTACCACATACTTAACCTTGCCTAGAATTAGCACTGGATCAGGAAGTTTAGGTGGAGGAATCACAGGAGGAATGTACTTCGTAAGCAATGATTTATGAAAAATGTCATGTATCTTGAATGAGGATGGTGATTGAAGGTGAAAAGTTGCTGGGTTTATAACAGACGTGATCTTATATGGTCCAATAAACTTTAGTTATAAAGTTTAGCAAGCAGCACTCAGGCGCATATTTTTTGTAGAAAGCCAGATGAGTTCTCCCAAGACAAAACTTGAACTCAAAGAATGCTTTTTTAACATCTTAAGGACCTAGGTCAAGAATGCTTGTCCTAAATTTCCAATACTAAGTGCATCAAGACAAGCATTCTCGTTCTGTGGTCCTTCCCCTGCCTCACATGAGGCATCTTCATAAAGTGACACATGTCAAATTAAAAAAAAAACCTTAAGGTGAAAAATGGCAAGGTCCTTAAGGGGTTAAATTGGATGCTCTTGTGAGCCTGGGTCCAAACTGTGCAAGATCATTTACGATAGCATCTACCACAGGATTCACAGAGTCTGACCCAGAGATTGAAGAAAAGTGTGGATTAAAACCATAATTATAATAAAAATGTGAGAAGCCACTAGAGGAGCTGACATGGTTGTTAATAGCAAACTCAGTTATGTGCAAAAACCTCTTCCACTCGTTCTGACAGTCAGAAACAAAGCATCTTAAAAACTGCTCCAAAACCTGGTTTGTCTTTTGGTCTCAGGATGGAACACAGATGAGAAGGAGAGTTTGATAACCTAACCTGTCACTAAATTCTCTCCAGAATGGAATCAGATGACACATCTTAGAGAACCGATTGATGACCACCCAGACCACCATCTTTCCCCGAGAGGGTGGAAGGTCCATAATGAAATTCATTGAGATGTGGGTCCAAAATCTCTGTTGAATGGACAAGGGGTAAAGTAAACTTGCAGGATGTCTCCTTGGTACCTTGTCCCTAGCACACACATCACATGCTAAGACAAAGTCAACCACATCTCGTGACCAAGTAGGCCACCAGTAGGCTCTGAAGGCCAGATTTTTAGTCCCAGCAATACCTGCATGACTTGTTAGTACAGAGCAAAGAGATTCCCCCCAAACCTTAAGGCGAAGATTTGGAGTAACAAACAATTTACCATAGTGAAGGTTATTAGGAGCTAGATTCTGACAACATTGTATTTTGGCAGCAAAAATAGGACTAATAGCAGCAATGACAACACCAGGGGGAAGAATATTACCAGATTCAGTATCGATAGAATCAGAAGTACCAAAACTATGTGATAAAGCATCCGCCTTCACATTACTGGACGTAGGACAAAAATTAACAATAAAGTTAAACTGGGTAAATAACAATGCCCATCGTGCTTGTCTAGGATTCAAGCGTTTAACAGTATCCAGTTAAATTAAGTTCTTGTGATCCGTAAGCACAGTGAGTTGGTGCTGAGCCCCTTTTAAAAAATGCTACCACTCTTCAAAGGCCCATTTGATGGCCAACAGTTCTCGATTGCCAATATCATAATTCGCAGAGGACGTAAATTTCCCGGAGAAAAATGCACGTTTGGAAATTAGTTAGGGAAGACGATCCCTGAGATAGTACAGCACCTACTCCTACTTCAGAGGCATTCACCTCAACAATAGGTGCATGAATGAAGCTTCCTGTAAGTGTATCACAGGTGGACAGAGCCTCAGGAGACCAATGGAGAAGATCCACCCCTTTCCTGGTTAAGTCAGTCAAAGGTTTGGCAATAACTGAAATTTTTTAATGAATTTTCTATAATAATTTGCAAAGCCAAGGAGTTGTTGAAGGGCGTTGAGAGAGGTAGGTCTGGCCATTTCAACTATGGCTCGCACCTTAGCGGGATCAAGGCAAAAATTTTGGGATGACAGGCTATAACCCAGGAATGAGATTACTCTTACACTAAATTTCACATTTACTTAATTTCACAAACATTTTATGATCCCTCAATTTTTGGAGGACTTTTCTCATATGTGTAACATGAGATGACCAATCCAGTGAAAAAAATATACAGTTAGGGCCAGAAATATTTGGACAGTGACACAATTTTCGCGAGTTGGGCTCTGCATGCCACCACATTGGATTTGAAATGAAACCTCTACAACAGAATTCAAGTGCAGATTGTAGCGTTTAATTTGAAGGGTTGAACAAAAATATCTGATAGAAAATGTAGGAATTGTACACATTTCTTTACAAACACTCCACATTTTAGGAGCTCAAAAGTAATTGGACAAATAAACATAACCCAAACAAAATATTTTTATTTTCAATATTTTGTTGCGAATCCTTTGGAGGCAATCACTGCCTTAAGTCTGGAACCCATGGACATCACCAAACGCTGGGTTTCCTCCTTCTTAATGCTTTGCCAGGCCTTTACAGCCGCAGCCTTCAGGTCTTGCTTGTTTGTGGGTCTTTCCGTCTTAAGTCTGGATTTGAGCAAGTGAAATGCATGCTCAATTGGGTTAAGATCTGGTGATTGACTTGGCCATTGCAGAATGTTCCACTTTTTTGCACTCATGAACTCCTGGGTAGCTTTGGCTGTATGTTTGGGGTCATTGTCCATCTGTACTATGAAGCGCCGTCCGATCAACTTGGCAGCATTTGGCTGAATCTGGGCTGAAAGTATATCCCGGTACACTTCAGAATTCATCCGGCTACTCTTGTCTGCTGTTATGTCATCAATAAACACAAGTGACCCAGTGCCATTGAAAGCCATGCATGCCCATGCCATCACGCTGCCTCCACCATGTTTTACAGAGGATGTGGTGTGCCTTGGATCATGTGCCGTTCCCTTTCTTCTCCAAACTTTTTTCTTCCCATCATTCTGGTACAGGTTGATCTTTGTCTCATCTGTCCATAGAATACTTTTCCAGAACTGAGCTGGCTTCTTGAGGTGTTTTTCAGCAAATTTAACTCTGGCCTGTCTATTTTTGGAATTGATGAATGGTTTTGCATCTAGATGTGAACCCTTTGTATTTACTTTCATGGAGTCTTCTCTTTACTGTTGACTTAGAGACAGATACACCTACTTCACTGAGAGTGTTCTGGACTTCAGTTGATGTTGTGAACGGGTTCTTCTTCACCAAAGAAAGTATGTGGCGATCATCCACCACTGTTGTCATCCGTGGACGCCCAGGCCTTTTTGAGTTCCCAAGCTCACCAGTCAATTCCTTTTTTCTCAGAATGTACCCGACTGTTGATTTTGCTACTCCAAGCATGTCTGCTATCTCTCTGATGGATTTTTTCTTTTTTTTCAGCCTCAGGATGTTCTGCTTCACCTCAATTGAGAGTTCCTTTGACCGCATGTTGTCTGGTCACAGCAACAGCTTCCAAATGCAAAACCACACACCTGGAATCAACCCCAGACCTTTTAACTACTTCATTGATTACAGGTTTACGAGGGAGACGCCTTCAGAGTTAATTGCAGCCCTTAGAGTCCATTGTCCAATTACTTTTGGTCCCTTGAAAAAGAGGAGGCTATGCATTACAGAGCTATGATTCCTAAACCCTTTCTCTGATTTGGATGTGGAAACTCTCATATTGCAGCTGGGAGTGTGCACTTTCAGCCCATATTATATATATAATTGTATTTCTGAACATGTTTTAGTAAACAGCTAAAATAACAAAACTTGTGTCACTGTCCAAATATTTCTGGCCCTAACTGTATATATCATCAAGGTATACCACAAGAAACTGACCCAAGAACTCTCGGAAAATATACATTTTTGTGAACCAATGAACCCCAAAAATTTGGTTGAATAGATCAGGAATGAGAGGAAGGTGGTACTGTTTCCGGACCATGATTTTATTACGTTCTTTGTAGTCAATAAGGCAGTGGTTCTCAACTCCAGTCCTCGGGACCCACCTGCCAGTCAGGATTTAGGAATATCCCACAGAATGAATACCTGTGGTAAGTCCTGATGGATGGACGCTAATTATATCAGCTGGTCTAAACTAAGGAAATCCTGAAAACCTGACTGGCAGGTGGGTCCCGAGGACTGGAGTTGAGAACCACTGCAATAAGGGGAGCAATCCACCATCTTTTTTACTTACAAAAAGGTGTTTATTTTGTTGATTTTTGTGTTGTGTGGTGCGGCTTCAGCCAAGTGACTGTTAACTCAGATGCCACAAATTGTGCTGTGCTGAGGAGCAAATTAAGCGTTATTTAGACATTTCACTCCAGGAGTCTGAGAGTCTGTCATTCCCGACTCCACTGCAAAGTATATGATCCCTTACAATGGATAGATATATAGATATATAGATACTGTAACTAGGACCTTGGTGCCCTGTTATGGCTACAGTATGTACACTAGTTCCAATGCATTATCCACCATGACAGTATCACAGACACGTTCTAACCCCTGAACAGTGCCAGTTTGGATAGTATGATAATGATACTAATATGTCAAATTGCACACCAAAGTATCTGTAAATATTTTCAAGTTTAAGATTTCTAATATTTCCAAGATTAATATGCCTGTGTTGTCTCCATTTTTTATTGAATATGGTTCATAAAGTACAAAAGGTTGTTTGTTTTAGATAATATGATTTGTTCTGTATATAAGTCATTTATTATTTCAGTGGTTATGTAGAGATACTCCTGAAGATTAAAAAAATCAGCATTTTTATTTATGAATTCAGTATTGATGAAAGAATTGTGTTTTATATCCCGAAGAATGAAAGTTTAGGAGCAAATCTACATCCAGACTCCTACAATTGCACCACCGTGATTAGTTTTTGTTCTCGCACTAAAGAAATAGATTGAGACAGAATAATTTCACTTGGCTCTTTGACGTGAGCGATTTTCCTTTTAGCAAGTAACAAAGACCTGACTATTTCGTTATAATCCTTATTCCAGTTGTACACCATGGGGCTTTCTCACTGTATCAAAGTACATATTGTTTCTTCAAGTGCACTTGTCAAAAAAGACCAGAAACACCATATTATACAATAGCAAAAACACATTTTTAATGCATTCAAACAGAAGCAATCAAAGGGTCCTCATAAAATTAATTATATATTTTTGAATCAACATGATTTTTTTGAGGATAAAGAAAGGGGTTTAAATAAAGGGCAAAAAGTCATAGTTATAAAAAATAGAATGAAAGAGAAGAAAAACCAGCTTTGCACTGCAGGAATATATTTCTTAATTGTTATTCTCAGTCGGTTCTTTATATTGATTCAAAACTGCTGTGAATGAATTCAGCACATCGTGCATAGAAAACAAAAAAAAATAAAACATTTGCCCTCGTCCCCCTGGGGTTAAAGCATAAGCCATTGTAGAAGTTTCTAAAATAATGGAGACTGGGGGGGGATACATTATAATTGTGTTTGTATAGCTTTATTAGTTTGCATTGTAAATAAATGTATTGACTTTAGGATTACCGTAAAGCATACTTACCTCTTGATAGAAGTGGAACCATGGCTGGATTATAACGTACATGTTATTAAGTATGGTCAATCTGAAAGGCTCTGGCCGCTTTTGATATAGAATAGGATTTTTTTTTTTTGAGGGAGGTGAGGGACTGCCTTGGTTAAAAAAAAGAGACAGTTACACTGTTTCCATCTGCAATCTTCATTCCTTCATTCAGTGTAAGACCCCCTGATATTTAATTTTCAACCTGCTCCTAGTTTCAGTCTTTTCTCATTAGGACATGTACCTCTCAATAATACATGCTGGATCTGTGTGTCCAAGATACTGCTGTCTTCCCCTGCAAACTACTTAATCTTATGTAAGCTTTCCTCCGTGTGTGAGTTGCCCTTTTTGGGTCCTTTCCATCCTCTCCACATTCAACTTCTTGTGCAACCTACTGCGATCTCTAAGGGTGGGTTCAGATCTGCGTTATGAATTACGCTATTGCTTTCTATTATAACATGGTTATAACGGAAAATAACAGAATTCGGAAGACGGAATTCAAAGCAGAAACCTTAAACATAATAGAGGTCTATGGGAAAGCATAACGGATCTGTCTGGGTTCCGTTATGCAGGACGGAAAAGAAAGTCCTGTCGACAGGAATTCACAACGCTATTATGATCCCGTCCTAACATTGACAGAAGGGAGAGTGAGAACAGGGAGAGCTGAAACAGGAGTTGAGCCATCAAATTCAGCAGCACTGTCAGCTAGGTGAAAGGCATACACATGCTCTGTATAAACAAAATGGTAGGACATTTTTAAGCGGTCACTACATTTTCAAAAAAATGTTTATGTCATACAAAGTTTTAATCAATGGTGGTATGAGTGGCTGAGACCCTCACCGATTGCTAGATTGAGGAACGAGAAACCATATCATGCTCTCTCGCTCCAATGCAGGAGAGGAAGAGAGACATTTTGAATAGAAAGTCTATAAGTCCGCCTCCATTCCATCTTTTGCAATGAGGAGAGAGAGCACAATACAGTATGTGAGTGTTTCTCCTTTCTCCTTCTAGTGATGAGTGGGGGTCTCAGCACTCAGCCCACTACCAATAAAATCTTTTGATGTGTCTCTATGACATCAAAATTGTTCTGAAAACTCAAGGACCCTTTAATGGAGACTGTTTGGAAAGTTCCTTAAAGGGGTTGTCCGAGTTATTTTTTGTCCTTTGTATGTTTCTAACTAGTCAAATACAACAGCTTTTCCATACACTTTATGCTTCTAAAGCTGCTGGTTTATCAGATTTCACTCAGGATCACATGACCTGTGATGTCAGCTTGCCTCCCTGCTAATCTTATATTCGTGCACAGAGCCTGTACACGAGACGTCACTGTGCTGGCCACGCCCCCCCCTGCTCTGCCGCTGCTGCTATCTGCTCTCCCTGGATTCTTTCAGATAAAACATTAACCCCTTCAGCCAGAACACATTGAAGGCTTTACAAAAGCAGATGCAGATGTAAAGAGACACAGGATCTGCCCTCCTCACCCTACAGACACAAAGCTGACTGGAGCTGATCTGGAGGAGATGCAAAGTATTGTATTGTACAAGAACAGGTAGGGGGAAGACCCTGTGTGTATCAGCAGTGTCATTGTACAGCTGGGACTTGTAGTCCTACACATACAACATGCTGCAGAGTATTCCAGCAGACATGTCACTCAGGCCAGCTCTTGTATTCACTGCCTTTACATAGCAGGAAGGGGGAGGGGCAGAGATTGTTATTACTGCAGGTAAACAAAGGCCAGAAGAGAACCAGGGAAATGAGGAAAGATATATATTTTTTTGCCTAAAACTTGCTTAACTTAGTTATATATTGCTGCCCATCAGATTTACAGTTCTATACATTTTCTTTTTCATAACTAGGACAACCCCTTTAATTTTACTTTTAGGAAGCAAATAACAATAAATAAAAAATCCTTGCAAAGGTATAGCTTAGCTCTCAGGTGTTCATTATCTTTAGGAATATGGCATCAGCAGTTTTTTGGAACAGGAAGTAGTAGGTGACAAACCATTGTCAGCCATAAATTATGGTATATAATAAAGATATAGATGATATATAATATAGATATAATAAATCTGTGACGTGGTCATCCAAAAAAGAATAACATTACAATATACTGTATTTAGGGACGCACTAAGAAATTATAGGGTCTCATAACAAAATGCGTTGACAGTTCTGATAATTGTTCTATTGTTTTATTATTATTAAATATCCATCATAGTTTGTAACATACATCTTTTGTTGTAACTCTGGTTTACTGTACATGCAGAGATCATGAACCCCCTACTTCTCTTCACACAGTAAATGATAAAATGTCTGACTGCCTACAACCACCAACAGGTGGAGCTCATTGTGCATGGATCTGCTATTGATGTTTGTAGGAGATGTAAAATTCACTATTCAGTGAGCTTCCCCAAGTTTCTGGTCACTGAGGACACCATCAGTCACTAGTACGGTGGTCCCCCATTCCTCCTCAGTGTATGACAGCAGGGAGGAGCCATAGAGTGGCAGTCTAGCTTGCATGGTTCTGCTCCAATAAGAAACTATGGGATGACAGGGTATGACTGTTCGAGCTCGAGACCCCGCTGATCACAAGAACAGGTGTTCCATGTTACCTCGTTTGGAGCAGCAATCTGCTGCCACTTTTTTCAACTCTATCAAACTACCATTGACAGCCAAGCAAGTGTAGATTATTTAACCCATGAATTGCTTGTTGGTAATAAAATAGTTAATAGTTTCTCAGATTTTTACTTCCCAGATATTGACTGGGATTATTATTGTGCCCCAAAGGGGAGAAGATTCCTCAACTTGTTGCAGGACCACTTTATGGGTTTGTAGAATATCCCAATGGGGGCGATGCTTTTTTTGGATCTGGTAATTTCTAATGATGTAGAGCACCTAACAGGTCATGCATAAATCATCCCATAAGAAATAGACCCCAGTGACAAGCAATTGGCTCCAAGTTTAGAAGTTGTCTTCTGCTGGATCTTGTTGAATTAAGGGTCCATTATTGAGTCATATCTGGTGGGTCAGCCTGACTGTGCACACAATTCTAATGTATGTCAAATTCTACAACTATGGGAAACCAATACAATGCTCACATTTGCATGATTGATGTAAGAGCACAATACATAATTAACCTAAGTCAAGTTCAATGGCTATTTAATATGTTGTGTAGCTTCTAGAGATGAGCGAGCACTAAAATGCTCGGGTGCTCGTTATTCGAGTCGAACTTTTCCCGATGCTCGGGTGCTCGTTTTGAATAACGAACCCCATTGAAGTCAATGGGAGACTCGAGCATTTTTGCGGGGGACCAAGGCTCTGCCTAGGGAAGGCTGGGTGAAAACCTGGAAACCTCAGAAAATGATGGAAACCCCACGGAAATGGACAGGAAACAGCAGGGGCAGCATGCATGGATGCCTCTGAGGCTGCCTAATCCCACCATTACCCCAAATTCTCAGGCAACAGCCTGGTGGTTACCCTCATGGCAATTGTGCTCACCCAGACCAAGAAAGGCGAGGCAAATACCCATCACATGTTAGGGAAGCACCCAACTAGGTGCAACGAAGGTCCGTCACCGCCTGCAGGTGACACCACTACTCATGCTTGCACTGCAGCTAAAATCAAGTTTAGTATCTGTTCTTATCAGTTGCTGTGCCTGCTGGTGGTATAGTGGTGAGCATAGCTACTTCCCAAGCAGTTGATGCGGCTTCGATTCCCATCTATCGCAGGAGGCAATTCAGAATCAGTACAATATCTAATACGTCCCCCTACCCGGCAAAATTGTTTGGAGAGAGGGCATGTAGGTGGGGGGGAAGGAGGTTTCGCTGGAAGAGCCAGAGCCCTGGGCTAGCGTGTGTGGTGGTGACAACAGCCGGAATGCATTTGGAAATGCTCTAGCATCAGCCGGTGCAGTATCGATTCTTCTCAGTTTAATAACGTATACGTCCCCTATCTTGGGACCCTATATTTAATGGATTTTTCGAACACGGAAAAGGGAAAAAGAGCTTGCTCTGGCCAGGGGAGTGTTTTTCCCACTGCAGCTAAGGGGACGTGTCCATGCTCTGCCTATCACAGGTCAGGAGGCAGATAAAAGAAGAACAAAAACAAACATGAGTGCAACTTCTGATACGTCCCCTATCCGGCTAATTGTTTGTAGAGTGGGCCTGTAGGTGGGGGGGGGCATGCTGGGGCAAGGAGGTTTTGCTGGAAGAGGCCAGAGGAGTGCCCCCTGGGCTAGCGTGTGTGGTGGTGACAAACAGCCGGAATGCATTTGGAAATGCTCTAGCATCAGCCGGTGCAGTATCGATTCTTCTCAGTTTAATACCGTATAACGTCCCCTATCTTGGACCCTATATTTAATGGATATTTCGAACACGGGAAAAGGGAAAAAGAGCTTGCTCTGGCCAGGGAGTGTTTTTTCCCACTGCAGCTAAGGGGACGTGTCCATGCTCTGCCTATCATAGTCAGGAGGCAGATAAAAGAAGAACAAAAACAAACATGAGTGCAACTTCTGATACGTCCCCTATCTGCTAATTGTTTGTAGAGTGGGCCTGTAGGTGGGGGGGCAGGCTGGGGCAAGGAGGTTTCGCTGGAAGAGCCAGAGGAGTGCCCCCTGGGCTAGCGTGTGTGGTG
>ONZH01022096.1:0-28549 GCA_900303285.1 Rhinella marina | reverse complement strand
AGATAGTATCACACATATAGATTAGATACACAATACAGTTTCACACATTAGGATTAGAACGCAGCAGACTGTCACCCAGAATAGATTAAGATACACAGTTCAGCAGACAGTATCACACATGATAGGATTAGATACCACTTAGACAGTATCACACATTAGGATTAGATACACAGCTCAGCAGACAGTATCACACAGGTATAGGATTATATTATACAGCTTCAGCAGACAGTATCACACATGATAGGATTAGATACACAGCTTAGCAGACAGTTTCACACATGATAGGATTAGATACGTAGTTTAGCAGACACTGTCACCCAGAATAGGATTAGATACACAGTTCAGAAGACAGTATCAAACATGATAGGATTAGATACCCATCTTAGCACACAGTATCACACATGATATGATTAGATACACAGCTCAGCAGACAGTTTCACACATGACAGGTTTAGATACATAGTTTAGCAGTCACTGTCACCCAGAATAGGATTAGATACACAGTTCAGAAGACAGTATCACACATGATAGGATTAGATACCCATCTTAGCAGACAGTATCACACATGATAGGATTAGATACACAGTTCAGCAGACAGTATCACACATGATATGATTAGATATACAGCTCAGCAGACAGTATCACACATGATAGGATTAGATACCCAACTTAGCAGACAGTATCACACATGATAGGATTAGATATGTAGTTTAGCAGACACTGTCACCCAGAATAGGATTAGATACACAGTTCAGCAGACAGTATCACACATGATATGATTAGATATACAGCTCAGCAGACAGTATCACACATGATAGGATTAGATACCCATCTTAGCAGACAGTATCACACATGATAGGATTAGATACACAGCTCAGCAGACAGTTTCACACATAATAGGATTAGATACATAGTTTAGCAGACACTGTCACCCAGAATAGGATTAGATATACAGTTCATCAGACAGTATCACACATGATAGGATTAGATACCCATCTTAGCAGACAGTATCATACATGATAGGATTAGATACCCATCTTAGCAGACAGTATCACACATGATAGGATTAGATACACAGCTCAGCAGACAGTTTCACACATGATAGGATTAGATACATAGTTTAGCAGACACTGTCACCCAGAATAGGATTAGATACACAGTTCAGCAGACAATATCACACATGATAGGATTAGATACCTATCTTAGCAGACAGTATCACACATGATAGGATTAGATACACAGATATGCAGGCAGTATCACTCAAGATAGGATTAGATACACAACTTAGCAGGCAGTATCATACACAATAGGCTGAGATACACAACTCTGCAGATAGTATCACACATGATAGGATTAGATACACAGCTCAGCAGACAGTTTCACACATAATAGGATTAGATACGTAGTTTAGCAGACACTGTCACCCAGAATATGATTAGATACAGCATTCAGCAAACAGTATCACACATGATAGGATTAGATACACGGATACGCAGACAGTATCACACATGATATGATTAGATACACAACTCTGCAAACAGTATCACACATGATAGGATTAAATACACATATATGCAGGCAGTATCACTCAAGATAGGATTAGATACACAACTTACCAGTCAGTATCATACACAATAGGCTGAGATACACAACTTTGCAAATAGTATCACACATGATAGGATTAGATACACAGTTCAGCAGACAGTATCACACATGATATGATTAGATATACAGCTCAGCAGACAGTATCACACATGATAGGATTAGATACCCATCTTAGCAGACAGTATCACACATAATAGGATTAGATACACAGCTCAGCAGACAGTTTCACACATAATAGGATTAGATACATAGTTTAGCAGACTCTGTCACCCAGAATAGGATTAGATACACAGTTCAGAAGACAGTATCACACATGATAGGATTAGACACCCATCTTAGCAGACAGTATCACACATGATAGGATTAGATACCCATCTTAGCAGACAGTATCACACATGATAGGATTAGATACACAGCTTAGCAGACAGTTTCACACATGATAGGATTGGATACATAGTTTAGCAGACACTGTCACCCAGAATAGGATTAGATACACAGTTCAGCAGACAGTATCACACATGATAGGATTAGATACCCATCTTAGCAGACAGCATCACACATGATAGGATTAGATACACAGATATGCAGGCAGTATCACTCAAGATAGGATTAGATACACAACTTAGCAGGCAGTATCATACACAATAGGCTGAGATACACAACTCTGCAGATAGTATCACACATGATAGGATTAGATACACAGCTCAGCAGACAGTTTCACACATGATAGGATTAGATACGTAGTTTAGCAGACACTGTCACCCAGAATAGGATTAGATACACAGTTCAGCAGACAGTATCACACATGATATGATTAGATATACAGCTCAGCAGACAGTATCACACATGATAGGATTAGATACCCATCTTGGCAGACAGTATCACACATGATAGGATTAGATACACAGCTCAGCATACAGTTTCACACATAATAGGATTAGATACATAGTTTAGCAGACACTGTCACCCAGAATAGGATTAGATACACAGTTCAGCAGACAGTATCACACATGATAGGATTAGATACCCATCTTAGCAGACAGTATCACACATGATAGGATTAGATACCCATCTTCGCAGACAGTATCACACATGATAGGATTAGATACACAGCTCAGCAGACAGTTTCACACATGATAGGATTAGATATGTAGTTTAGCAGACACTGTCACCCAGAATAGGATTAGATACACAGTTCAGCAGACAGTATCACACATGATAGGATTAGATACCCATCTTAGCAGACAGTATCACACATGATAGGATTAGATACAAAGCTTAGCAGACGCTGTCACCCAGAATATGATTAGATACAGAGTTCAGCAAACAGTATCACACATGATAGGATTAGATACACGGATACGCAGACAGTATCACACATGATATGATTAGATATACAGCTCAGCAGACAGTTTCACACATGATAGGATTAGATACATAGTTTAGCAGACAATGTCACCCAGAATAGGATTAGATATATAGTTCAGCAGACAGTATCACACATGATAGGATTAGATACCCATCTTAGCAGACAGTATCACACATGATAGGATAAGATACGCATCTTAGCAGACACTGTCACCCAGAATAAGATTAGATACATAGCTCTGCAGACAGTATCACACATGATAGGATTAGATACACAGATTGGATAATCATTAAGGAATATTAAATGTCATGGCAAAATTGAGGTATATACTGACACCCTGAATTGTATTATGTACATTTGTAACATGTAATGGGACTGTTAAAATTGTATAATTATCTATGCATAATACTGTGGTTGGTGTGTGCTATTTTGCATATAACTAATATAATACTAGACTAGCACTGTATACTGACACCAAGTGTACTGTACCTAACTCATAGCATACGGCATATAGACTTGTGGTAAACAATGGCAGCGGGCAAAATATATGATAATCATTGCACACTAAAAAAAAAATCCTTCGGAGGGATTTGTTTAATGTATACAATATATTTTGCTATTTAGGTTAAATGTAATTAGTGAATACCTTAAATTCAGGTATTAGCTAGTAAAACAATGCGCCACCTGGTGTCTGAAAGTTGTATTACAATTTATCCAATTTAGTTATAACGTCACTTCGTGACACACATCTCAGGACATGTTGAGATAAGTGATCAGTTAAGTGTGGACACATCTGTAGCCAGAAGAAACCGGTCTCTAGTCAAGGCAGCATGGATGATCTAATCTGATGCATCAGACCAGTGGCGTAGCTACAACTGACTGGGCCCCACAGCAAATTTTTGTACGGGCCCCCCCCCCCCATGACCTATTCCAATGTACAGTTCCATGTAAATTACGGTACATCACCCTCTAAATACAGCCTCCTCAGGTTGAGGTAAAAAGTGAATTGCTATATGGATTCTGTTACCATGGACCATAACGCAATTCTATGGAGGAATGCATAACGGAATGCCTTTGGAGACATTCTGTTATTTATTCTGTCATAAAAGAAGCCTATAGCCTGCATAACGGTTCCCATTATGCTGGAGCCCTCTTCTGCTCTGTCCCCCGGAATACACCACATGCCCCCCCCTCACAGATTTACACCCCATAAAGCCCCCCTCAGATCTGCCCCATGTCCCCAGAATACACCACATGCCCCCCCTCACAGATTTCCCCCCCTCAAATCCCCCATGGCCCCCAGAATACACCATAAGCCCCCCTCACAGATTTACACCCCATAAAGCCCCCCATGGCCCCCAGAATACACCCATATCTGTACTATAAACCCCTGTAATTGCCCCAAACTCCACTCCACTTGAACCCCACTGCCCCTGAGTACTCTACCTGCCCCCTCATATACAGTATGAGTTCCATTTGCTGCCCCTACCTGATCCCCATGAAGCTCTGTGTCCTCCAGGAAGGCAGCCCCTCCTCCTTTAACAAGCTCCTGCAGTCGGGATTGGTCATGTGACCATGAAGAAGCATGTGACCAGTGATGTCACAGACCTCCTTCAAGCAACTCCATTCTAGCCACTACGGAGGACAAACAAAGTCCTCCACAGTCCCCCCCCCCATGAGGTTAGTACAAAGTGGGGGAAGGAGGCAGAGGTGGGTGTATGTGTTGACGCTCCCTTGCTCCAGTCTGATGCTGCAGCTCTGCTACTGCTCCCGGGCCCCTTCTGCCCTCGGGCCCCGAAGCAGTGGCTTCCCCTGCTTCCCCTATTGCTACGCCCCTGCATCAGACATTGGTGGGTGGAAATTCTGGCTGATCCACGCCTGATTTATCTTGACAAAGGTCAGTCTCTCCACATTTTGGGAGGACAGGTGAGTTATCCTTGGGGTAACTATGCCCCCCCCCCCCCCCCCGCACTAAACACCCGCTCTGATGCCACACTACTGGCCGGACAGGACTGCTTTTCCAGAGCAAATATGGCCAGTTGCGGCCATAAATCCAGTTTGGATGCCCAGTAGTCCAGCGGATCTTCAATGACAGGTGGCAGGGTACTGATATCATGCTGCTGCCACCATGCTGATGTGGCTGGGGGTGCCTGATGTCGTTTGCATGGAAGTCGAAGACCGAGTCAACCATTTAAGAACTGCTGGGTTTCTGGTCAAGACACAACTGCTAGATGACACTGGGAGCTCAGGCCTTTAAAAGTGACCCCTGCTGCCACGCCCACTTACTCTGCTGCGACCTGTGCCTGTGCCAGAAACATTTAGGCTTCTGCCACTCCCCTGTGCAGGGCCTGTCACTTTTCTGTCTGACATACTGTTAGATCAAATCAAATAAATAAATAAAAAGGAAATTAAAACACGCTTAAAAGGGCTGTAATTTTCCCACTTGACAGTATCACACATGATAGGATTAGATACAAAGCTTAGCAGACGCTGTCACCCAGAATATGATTAGATACAGAGTTCAGCAAACAGTATCACACATGATAGGATTAGATACACGGATACGCAGACAGTATCACACATGATATGATTAGATATACAGCTCAGCAGACAGTATCACACATGATATGATTAGATATACAGCTCAGCAGACAGTATCACACATGATAGGATTAGATACACAGCTCAGCAGACAGTTTCACACATGATAGGATTAGATACATAGTTTAGCAGACAATGTCACCCAGAATAGGATTAGATATATAGTTCAGCAGACAGTATCACACATGATAGGATTAGATACCCATCTTAGCAGACAGTATCACACATGATAGGATAAGATACGCATCTTAGCAGACACTGTCACCCAGAATAAGATTAGATACATAGCTCTGCAGACAGTATCACACATGATAGGATTAGATACACAGATTGGATAATCATTAAGGAATATTAAATGTCATGGCAAAATTGAGGTATATACTGACACCCTGAATTGTATTATGTACATTTGTAACATGTAATGGGACTGTTAAAATTGTATAATTATCTATGCATAATACTGTGGTTGGTGTGTGCTATTTTGCATATAACTAATATAATACTAGACTAGCACTGTATACTGACACCAAGTGTACTGTACCTAACTCATAGCATACGGCATATAGACTTGTGGTAAACAATGGCAGCGGGCAAAATATATGATAATCATTGCACACTAAAAAAAAATCCTTCGGAGGGATTTGTTTAATGTATACAATATATTTTGCTATTTAGGTTAAATGTAATTAGTGAATACCTTAAATTCAGGTATTAGCTAGTAAAACAATGCGCCACCTGGTGTCTGAAAGTTGTATTACAATTTATCCAATTTAGTTATAACGTCACTTCGTGACACACATCTCAGGACATGTTGAGATAAGTGATCAGTTAAGTGTGGACACATCTGTAGCCAGAAGAAACCGGTCTCTAGTCAAGGCAGCATGGATGATCTAATCTGATGCATCAGACCAGTGGCATAGCTACAACTGACTGGGCCCCACAGCAAATTTTTGTACGGGCCCCCCCCCCCCCCCCATGACCTATTCCAATGTACAGTCCCATGTAAATTACGGTACATCACCCTCTAAATACAGCCTCCTCAGGTTGAGGTAAAAAGTGAATTGCTATATGGATTCTGTTACCATGGACCATAACGCAATTCTATGGAGGAATGCATAACGGAATGCCTTTGGAGACATTCTGTTATTTATTCTGTCATAAAAGAAGCCTATAGCCTGCATAACGGTTCCCATTATGCTGGAGCCCTCTTCTGCTCTGTCCCCCGGAATACACCACATGCCCCCCCCTCACAGATTTACACCCCATAAAGCCCCCCTCAGATCTGCCCCATGTCCCCAGAATACACCACATGCGCCCCCTCACAGATTTCCCCCCCTCAAATCCCCCATGGCCCCCAGAATACACCATAAGCCCCCCTCACAGATTTACACCCCATAAAGCCCCCCATGGCCCCCAGAATACACCCATATCTGTACTATAAACCCCTATAATTGCCCCAAACTCCACTCCACTTGAACCCCACTGCCCCTGAGTACTCTACCTGCCCCCTCATATACAGTATGAGTTCCATTTGCTGCCCCTACCTGATCCCCATGAAGCTCTGTGTCCTCCAGGAAGGCAGCCCCTCCTCCTTTAACAAGCTCCTGCAGTCGGGATTGGTCATGTGACCATGAAGAAGCATGTGACCAGTGATGTCACAGACCTCCTTCAAGCAACTCCATTCTAGCCACTACGGAGGACAAACAAAGTCCTCCACAGTCCCCCCCCCCCATGAGGTTAGTACAAAGTGGGGGAAGGAGGCAGAGGTGGGTGTATGTGTTGACGCTCCCTTGCTCCAGTCTGATGCTGCAGCTCTGCTACTGCTCCCGGGCCCCTTCTGCCCTCGGGCCCCGAAGCAGTGGCTTCCCCTGCTTCCCCTATTGCTACGCCCCTGCATCAGACATTGGTGGGTGGAAATTCTGGCTGATCCACGCCTGATTTATCTTGACAAAGGTCAGTCTCTCCACATTTTGGGAGGACAGGTGAGTTATCCTTGGGGTAACTATGCCCCCCCCCCCCCCGCACTAAACACCCGCTCTGATGCCACACTACTGGCCGGACAGGACTGCTTTTCCAGAGCAAATATGGCCAGTTGCGGCCATAAATCCAGTTTGGATGTCCAGTAGTCCAGCGGATCTTCAATGACAGGTGGCAGGGTAATGATATCATGCTGCTGCCACCATGCTGATGTGGCTGGGGGTGCCTGATGTCGTTTGCATGGAAGTCGAAGACCGAGTCAACCATTTAAGAACTGCTGGGTTTCTGGTCAAGACACAACTGCTAGATGACACTGGGAGCTCAGGCCTTTAAAAGTGACCCCTGCTGCCACGCCCACTTACTCTGCTGCGACCTGTGCCTGTGCCAGAAACATTTAGGCTTCTGCCACTCCCCTGTGCAGGGCCTGTCACTTTTCTGTCTGACATACTGTTAGATCAAATCAAATAAATAAATAAAAAGGAAATTAAAACACGCTTAAAAGGGCTGTAATTTTCCCACTTCACAACACAACGGCTAATATGTTTTTTGCCACCACTAATAAATAACAGAAGGTTTAACAAGATTTAACTTCGGCGCTGTACGCCAAATAAACTTTTTTTGCCACTAATACACACTACAAAGGGCTGTAATTTTCCCACTATACCACACAACGGCTAATACGTTTTTTTGCCACCACTAATACACAATAGAAGGCTTTACAACATAAAACTTTGGCGCTGTACGCCAAATAAAACTTTATTTTGCCACCAATACACACGTAAAAGGGCTGTAATTTTCCCGCTTCTCCACACAACAGCTAATATGTTTTTTTCCACCACTAATAAACGACAGAAGGCGGCACTGTACGCCAAATAAACTTTTTTTTTGCCACTAATACACGCAACAAAGGCTGTAATTTTCCCACTACACCACACAACGTCTAATACGTTTTTTTCCACCACTAATAAATGACAGAAATTTGACAAGATTTAACTTCGGCGCTGTACGCCAAGTAAAACTTTTTTTTTGCCACTAACACACGCTACAAAGGGCTGTAATTTTCCCACTTTAGCACACAACGGCTAATATGTTTTTTCCACCACTAATAAACGACAGAAGGCTTTACAACATATAACTTCTGCGCTGTACATCAAATAAAGCTTTTTTGCCACTAATACATGCTACAAAGTAATTATCCCACTTCACCACACAACAGCTAATAAGCCCTTTGTTTTTCAACACTAAAACAGCAAAAAAGGGCTTTAATAAATGTAACTAAAGCGCATGTGTTAATAAAACCCCAATAATCAGAATTAGGGCTCATGCACATGACCGGTGCAGGCCGATGGTCGTATTGCGGCCCGCATACGCCGGGTCCACAATACACGGGCACCGGCTGTGTGCAGCCCGCATCACGGATCGCGGACCCATACACTTCAATGGGTCCGCAATAATGTAGATGCGGAGCGGAGGCACGTATCGGAACACCGCGGAACACTACAGCGTGCTTCCGTGGTGTTTCTGGCCGAACCTCCGCACAGCAAAAAAGTAGAGCATGCACTAGTTTTTTGCGGTGTGGACCGTCGAATGCGGAACGCGGACCCCATTCAAGTGAATGGGTCCACGATCCGAATGCGGCGGCCCCACAGTTAGTGCCCGTGCATTGTGGACCACAAAATGTGGTCCACAGCACGGGCACTGACAGCACACATTCATGTGCATGAGCCTTTACAGAGGAATGATCTATTGCAAACCTGAAATGAGCAGCTGTATTATGGCAATTTTGAATCCCAGTCACTGCACCAAGGTGTAATACGATTTTTCCTAGTACCCTGTCTCTAAACACCCCTATTGAATCCTCTTCTGCTTCAATACTTCCCTCCCTATCCTTTTCCTACACTTCTATTGAGCAATATATACGTTTGATAAGTTTTTCTACCACTTTCCCTAGCGCCTAACGTCTCTCCCTGCACTAAGTTCACTGGAGCATGGCAGAATCCAAGATGGCTGAGGGCTGTGACATCACAGGGCTGGCTGTTGATTGGCTGCATGCATGACATTGTGGGTGATCCCTCATTCGTACAGTTCCTTGCTCCATGTCCTAACACGTGCAGCCACCATTTTAGGGAAAAATAGTGATTTGTTACCACAAATAGTCAGGAAATTCAGATTTGGTGCGAATTGAATAATTCCTGAAATTCGGATCGAATTCCACTTTGTCAGCTTCGATTCGGTCATCTCTAATCAGAATGTTGTGTAAGTGAATATATACAGTTCTACTGGACTACCAAACTTTGGTTCTTCTGAAGTGGGCTATGTCTGTTATCTGTCTTTGGTGTTTTGTGCCCTACATGCTGTGGCAGAGCTGCGGTACCTGCATGCATATTTCCACTAATTGCTGTGGTTTTACTGGAAATACAGGTGAAGCACATAAAAAAACGCGTGCTTCACCAGAGAAACCACAGCAATTAGTCATAATCTGTTGTTAGGCTTCCAAATCGTCCCTGTACATTTCTGCTGAATTTCCTTGCAAATCTGAATCAGATGAAGGGTAGGATTACCTACCAAAAGAGCACTTGGTACTAAACAATACAATCTGTATTGTTCAGAAAGGAGTAGTAAAGAACATTATGTACTACTTAGTAAGATCTTTTTAGAAGAACTGCACAGGGTCTTGTAGCTGTAATTTGGACTTTAATGAGAAAACAATATGCAACATCATATAATATTCAAATCTGATTATTTGAAATAGTAATTTTTAAATATTAAAAACCTCTGCTGTATAGACTAAGACAGAATGAGGAGAGCCTTCTCATTATCACTGGAGGATATGCAAATTTATCACACCTCTAGTATACTACTCATCCACATAGATAAGGCTCTGCATGCATCTCTCGTCAATGCCTGGACTCTACGGGTGAAGATTGTATTGTGTCACTTCATAGAGACTGCAATAGACTATGATATTTCTATTTCATTTCATTTCACTCCTATTCCTTTCAGCCGCCATAAAACATGCAGCCTACCAAGCACAACTGCAGCTGCTGCAAACCTTAAAAGCAGCTACCTGCAAGGAAATCTTTTCATTTTTTTTTCCATTTTCACAGAAATCCTTTTTTTGGGGGTGTGGAGTGGAATAAACAAAAACGATATGACATGTGTTCTACCATCAATCTAGTGTAGCATATAAAATACTAGTGTGAATTCGGTGTCATGTCATCTTCAATTAAAAGTTCAATTAAATGTTTTTGGTTTGTTTTAGTGTGAAAAACCAAATACAACAGTTATTGAGAACATAATAATAGGGCTAAATCTGTTTCTAATCTCCACATGCACACAGTTCTGATTTTTTTTTTGTGGGGGGTTATTGAATTTAATTAAACCAGCATATAGGTGATCAGTACACTAATACAAAGGGTAGCGTTAGTGTTGTGAGTGTTAACGTGAAAATACTGTAAGCATCAGGACT
This sequence comes from Rhinella marina, assembly GCA_900303285.1. Lineage (NCBI taxonomy): Eukaryota > Metazoa > Chordata > Amphibia > Anura > Bufonidae > Rhinella > Rhinella marina. The sequence continues at coordinate 17,528 of ONZH01022096.1, read as the reverse complement.
CAATCATACGTTTCTGTTTATTCTATATTTACATGGTTGGAATTTTATTTTTTGGGGGATTGTTCAATTCAATTAAACCAGCATATATGTGATCAGTACACCAATACAAAGGGTAGGGCAACAATTTATCAGTGAGTGTTAACGTGATATTAAGGGTCATACTTCCATCATTCATTGCCATTAGTTTTATTTCATGTGGTTGAAATTTCATTTTTTTGGTGGGTTAAAGTTAATTAAACCAGTTTATAGATGAGTAGTACACCAATACACAGGGTAGGGTCACAATTTGTTCTGTGAGTGATAACATTATATTAAGGGTCAGGCCCCAATTGTCCATTTCCATTTGTTCTATTTCCACACAGTTGGAGTTTCATTTTTTTGGTGGGTTCAATTGAACCCCTTGCTGGAACTCCATTTTTCAAATTTGACATCTATCACTTTATCTGGTAATAATGTTTTTACTGACCCTAGGGATTCTAAGATTGTTTTCTCATTACACAACATACTTCATGTTTAGTGGTGTAAAAAAATGTAAAATTTTCTGAAAATCTGGAAAAATTAACAATTTTCTAAATTTTAATTTCTCTGATTTTAATACAAATAGTGAATTCTTGCAAAATGGTTATAAATTAGCATTACCCATATGTTTACTTTATGTTGGCATCATTTTGTAAATTTAATTTTATTTTTTTATATTTTAGAAGGCTTAGAATTTTGGAAGTAATTTTTTAAATTTTCAAGACAATTTTAAAAACCATGTTTTTAAGGACCAAATCAGTTCTGAAGTGACTTTAAGGGTCTTACATAATAGAAACCACCCAAAAATCCCCTTTAGGAACTACACCCCTCAAACTATTCAAAACTGATTTTGCGAATTTTGTTAACCCTTTAGGTGTTCCACAGGAATGAAAGCAAAATTGTGCAGATTTTCCATTTGAATCCATTTTTTCTGTAACACAGCAAGGGATAATAGGAAAATAAACATCAACATGTATTACCCTGATTCTGCAGTTTACATACTGTATCTGTGGTCATAACCTGTTGTATGGTCACATGGCAGGTCTCAGAAGGAAAGGAGCTCAATATGGATAACAGATTTTGCTGTTATGGTTTTCAGGTGCTGTGTCACATCTCTCAACAAGAGATTCTGAGGTACCCCTAGAAGGAAAACCTCAAAAAGTGATACCATTTTGGAAACTACACCCCTCAAGCAGTGAATGCTTTGACCCAACAAGTGTTTCATAGAATTTAGAAACACTTGGCTGTGAAAATGAAAAATAACTTTCTAGCAGTATTCAAAAGGGAAGGAGCAGCATTGGTATTTTCTGCTAATTACATGCAATTTGGACGTACAATGACATCCAAATGCATTAAGGGGTTAGTTAAACCAGCATATAGGTGATCAGTACACCAATACGCAGTGTAGTGCAACAATTTACCTGCGAGTGATAATATGAAATTGATTGTCAGGCCAGCGGCAGCCGTGAGAGCATCAGTAGCTATGCAGGGCCAGGAAGCGGGATGAGTATAACCTGTATGAGGTACCCGGACATTTTATGGGCATTATAGGGGATGGATAACCCCTTTAAACCAGCATCTAGGTGATCAGTACAACAAAACACTGAGTAGTACACAAAAGTATCTGTGACTAATAATGAATTTAGGTCTAAATCTGTTTCCCTTTATTTCTGTCTCCATAATCTTTTTTTTTTTTTTTTTTTGGGGGGGGGGCCTGATTATATCTGAAGATTGCATATGCTGGTGCCCTAGGGGATAAAAAAAAGTTTTAAAAAGTTTTGAAAAATATGAAAAAAATAAAATAATTAAAATCATCCCATTTCCCTCCAATTAATATAAAATTAAATAAACAATAACAAAAAATAAACGTCATAGGGAGTGGTGAGTTGGCATGAGGAGACCACAGAGTGGCCCAGTGACAGAGTGGTGAGGTGGCAGCAGCATAAGGAGACTACAGAGTGGTAAGGTGGCAGCAGCATGAGCAGACCACAGAGTGGCCCAGTGACAGAGTGTTGATGTGGCAGCAGCTTGAGGAGACCACAGAGTGGTCTAGCTGCTGCTGCTGGTGAGTAGTTTCTTCACTAGGTGGGTGAAGAAAACTTCTCATCAGAGAGTCTAGGCTTAAGTTGCTGCTAATGGGGCTGGTACTGCTCCTGCACCATCCCACCCCACCCCCCCAGAGCAGCCATGGCAGTGGAACGTTAGCTTCCAGCTTGAGAATGCAGAGGCGACAGTGGCGTCTCCTGGCCAAGTTGCTGTTGTGGCTGGGCAGGAACCACATTTACCCATTGGGCCATAAAGGACATATATTGTCCTTGACTATAGTTACAGCTCCACACGTCGGCACTGCAGTGAAATTTGGAAGACACTGACAGGCTTGAACTTTCAGTTCAACATACTTGTGCATCGCTGGTACTGCCTTTTTCGCAAAGAAGTGACAGCTTGGGACTCTCCACCTTGGTTCGGCACAAGCGATCAGTTCTCTGAAAGGTGCAGAGTCCATCACTTGGAAAGGGATGGACTGCAGTACCATTTACTTGGCTAGGAGTGCGTCCAGCTTCTGCGCCTTTGGATGAGTGCATGTGTACTGCTGTCTTTTTTGGGTGATCAATTGCTGATGAAATGACTGACGGGGAGTTGGAGGAGGAAGAGCAGGAGCATTAGGACCAGTAGATGATGGAGCCTTGACTGTAGAAATAGGGGTGATGCGGCGGTTGCTGCGGCAGGCTGGACCACTACATCGGAGCTACAGTTCTCCCAGGCCACTCTATGGCGATTCTGCATGTGTTGATGCAGGGCCAACATTGGCACCCTGCCGACACTTCACCTTTTGCCCACAGATTCGGCAAATGGCCATGTTCAGCTCCTCTGGTGGCTTGATGAAAATCTGCCACACCATCGAGTATGGCATTTTCCCCCCAAAACCCCGTACTGACTGCCTGCTACCGCAGCCTCTGTCAACAACTGCACCGCTACTTTCCAGGCAGGAAGACTCCTGCGAAACGGGCGGTCTACCCCGTGCACGTTTGACTCCTGACCATGCACTGCTGCCACCCTGCTGACTAACGGACACGCTACCATCTTGCTGGCTCAGCTGCTACATCACATGCAAGCTGCCACCCTCTTCTCCTGATGATGATGAAGCCCCTTCTTCACCCGGCTCCCAAGTGCAACATCATTCACTATTGTCGTCACGTCACTGATGTCCCGTTCAACGGTCTCAGGGCCAGAAGCCTTACAGTTCGCAACACGAGCTCCCATGCTACTCTCATCATCACTAATTGCCCGCCTACCAGAGGAAGCGGTGGATCTCTCTTGGCTGGGCAGTAGCTGGTGACTGTCCTACTGTCAGTAGGAGCCGAGCCTACTGACTGTCCTACTGTCAGTGGAGCCGAGCCTACGGCATATAATACTTCTCAAGCTGAGGGCATGCTCCCGGGCCATGCCAACTAAGCATCGTGTCAGAGGAACCCACCGATTCTTGGCTGGGGGTGTCTGATGTCACTTGCGATGAAGTACTGTAGAAGACCGAGTCAACCATTCAAGCACTGCTGGGTTGTTGGTCACTGCTGAAAATATTTTGGCCACTGCCCATTCCCTTTGAAGGGCCTGTCACTTGTCTGTCTGACATACTGTAAAATAAAAGAATTAAATTAAATTAAAAGTAAATACCCCAAAAATGGCTGTGTCACCAGGTAAGTTCACCGCAGAACGGCTAATAAAATGTACTTGTATTTCTTATAAACAAATCCTAAAAAAGGATGCGTCACAATGTCAATTCACCGCAGAACGGCTAATAAGACATATTTGTATCTCCTATAAACACACCCCAAAAATGGTTGTTTCACAATGTAAATTCACTGCAGAACGACTAATAACATGTACTTATATTTCCTATAAATAAACCCCAAAAATGGCTGTATAACAATCTAATTTCACCGCAGAATGGCTAATTAAATGTACTTATATTTCCTATAAATACACCCCAAAAAAGGTTGTATCACAATTTAAATTCACCGTAGAACGGCTAATAAGACATACTTATATTTCCTATAAATAAACCCCCAAAATGGCTGTGTCACAATGTAAGTTCGCCACAGAACAGCTAATAAGACGTACTTGTATTTCCCATACATACACCCCAAAAATGGCTGTGTCACAATGTAAATTCACAACAGAAAAGTAATAAGCCAGCAAAGAAGGCAATATGGACAATCACAATAGTAATAACATTAGTAACTGCCTTGTATTAACTCTATCTACATGATAAATGCCTTTGCTGAAGTTACAGAACTCCCTTAAAGTGGTTGTAGCATTTAACCATTCAATATCCACACTATGGTTGTCCTCTCAAGTAAATGAAGTCTACTGGCAAACGTTCAGGTTTTTATTGGTATGAGCAAAAGCTACTCAGCAGGACATATTAGGAAGATGATGTGCTATCATCGCGTGAGTTGTTAAAACATCTGGTGACAAAAGTCATTGGGAGATTAACCATCAGATCATCAGAAAAATTGAAGCAGTAAAGTTAGGACTGTTACCAAAATCTAATTTTCTAAGATTAGATATACTGATACTTTAATCTTAACCGAAAGATCTTGGCTCAGTACAGCAATTACTAGATTCCTAGGAATTAAGGAAACATTTTTGGCAGGATTGTCTTGTTGGAGTTAAAGACTATGACAACACATCCATTTTAACACTGTTGGCCTAGAATCAAGGAAATAGTACAACCAAAGCTAGTAAAAAATGCTCATTAATGATTGTAAATATTCAACTATTTAGAGCAGTGTTTCTCAGAGTTTCTAACCTAGAAGTACAATTTATCTCAGATTACACCAACGTAGCCCCAATTTTGTCATCATGTACTGTGCTAACTATTAAAAGCATAGCATTAGAGCAGTGCAAGAAACTCCCTATAGACATTTACTACAGGTTCAGGACATGGATTTAGGGGCACTGTAAACAAGTAACTATTTTTCGCCAGTTATTACAGTAATAGGATGTAAACTTCAAATGCCCACATCATTTCTAGCACATATAAGGCATAATGAACAAAATCCAAAAAGTTTCTGATGTTTTGACATTCTTGAATTGTGGCCAATCAATGATGAGACAACAGATGAGAAGCTTCAAAGTCAAACATACATTTCGGTTTAATTTTAAAAAAAAGTTTTTGTTAAAGAGTCTTTACATCTTAAAATTGGGAAGGTACATGCAAGTAGTTTATTAGCATATCAACTAAATATAGTAGAGCAAATCTCCTGATAAAATATCTGCCTTAAAGAAAATGTGTCACCAAAAATATTATCTTCCAGTTAAACAGGGACACATATCCTTTTTTTAAAAACCTGATTTTATTTTCTAATTCCAGATTTTTTTATTTATTTTCTTAACATGATTATGGGGTGGCCATCTTGCCTGAGATGTTCTTAACCGTATTTAGAAAGCATTAAAAATAATTGCTTTTCTGCAGCCCCATGGGTCATAGATACAATGATCAGGAGTGGAACTCATTGACTTCTATGGGAGAGTTTTCTAGGCATGCTCTGTGACCTGTTAAGAGGTCATTGTACAAGGAAGGAGTAGATAAGATCTGACAATCACCTATTGTGAATGGTGGATCCTGTCTTATCTATTGTGGCAGTGGAGCAGAGAGCCATTAAAATGGTGTATTTCATCCAGAGGAAGCTGGGTGAAAACAAGAAAGGCTGTTAAAATAGTTTTTTTCCCACTGTCTGCGGGAGCTAGGCTGGTAATATATGTAATTAGATGCCAGCTGAGGAGCTTGGGTAAAGGTGGGCAGGGCTCCTCAATCAGGGATCCCAGTCTGGGGAGGAATAAGACCACTCCAAGGCCTGTGGGAGCCGGGACCCTCTAACCCTGTGTAGGGTAAGCACCATGTTGTGTTTTGGGGAGCTGGGTGGTAGACCCAAATCCCGATAGAGAGGGAGAAATACTGTGTAGATAATGGCCAGACGGCTGAGGATATGTGTTTATGATTTGCTTGGACTGCTATAGTGATAATGAAGTGATAATAAAGCTGGTCGTAGCCATTTTGCACCCAAATCTGCAGTGCTGGAGTGGCTTCTTAAAGTGTGCCAACCGTCTAAGGTGAGAAGACGGCGATCCTGGAGAGTTGTCACACTATACACAGAGGTGATATCTCCTTATCATTACAGACAGGTTTAGGATGATATATAACTGCAGTAAAGTGATCTGTACAGACCAAGAAGTGGCGCCAATTATTAGGCTTAGTGGCCAGTGTGAACACTGCAGGATTTTATGTTTTTTTTTTATAAATTTAGATATTTACATAGAAAATGTAAAAAAAAAAAACAACCCACCAAAAATTATTTAAAAATATGTTAAACATACAAACGTGATTCAAACAATAGGTCATTTTCTGGTGACACACTCCCTTTAACCTCTTCTTGACCCTGCAGTTTCCTGTTTTGTTTTTCTTTCTTTTTTATTTGTTACTCCTTGCCTTCCCAGAGCCATAAATTTTGTATCTCAGGACTAGTTTTACTTTCTAATAGCACCATTTAAAGGGGCTGTCCAAGTTATTATCTTGTTCTTTGTATGTGTCTAACTAATCAAATGTAAAGGATTTTCAATTCACTTCCTTTATCTGTAGTGCCTCCTTTCTCAGATTTCACTGAGGGTCACATGACCTGTGATGTCAGCTTATCTCCCTACTCTGCTGATGTTTTGTGCACAAGCCTGAGGAGCAGATAAGAGTCTGTACATGAGACCCCACTGTGCTGGCCACGCCCCCTGCACTGCAGGCTGCCCTGTGTCTCCTTCTTCCTGGATTTTTCAGCAAACTTTAACCCCTTCTCTGTAGCACACATTCAGGGCTCATGGCTTTGTTGAGCAGCTGAAGGCAATGAAGAGACACAGGATCTGCCCTCCTCATCCTGCAGACACAGAGCTGACACTGCAGTGAGTATTGCACAAGAACAGGGAGCAGGAAGACCCTGTGTGCATCAGAAGTGTCATTGTACAGCTGGGACTTGTAGTCCTACACATACAATATGCTGCTCCGTATCCTAGCAGGCAGACATGTCACTCAGAGCAGCACTTGTATTCACTCCCTTTGCAGAGCAGAGGGAGAGGCAGAGATTGTTGTTATTGCATCTAAACAAAGGCCAGAAGAGAACTAGGGAAATGTGGAAATAGAATTGTTTTTGTCTAAAACTTGCTTAGCTTAGTTATATATTGCCGCCCATCAGATTTAAAGTGCTATATTTTTTTTTTTTTTACATAACTCGGACAACCCCTTTAATATTGCAGATGATGTAGTGGGAAGCTGGAAAAAAATCCAAATGGGGTGTTAACTATGCAGCAAAGCTTAATTCTCTGGGTCAGTACAATTACAGCGATACCACATGTTTATTTAGTTGTTATTTAGTTTTATCTAGTTTTTTCTTGTGTTTTCATACTTAAATTATTCGGTGCATTGCCACATTCTGACCCCTATAACTTTTTTATAGTTATGTCTATATATCTCAGTGAGAGTTCATTTTTTGTGGGTTGATTTGTAGTTTGTATTGATGTCATTTTGGGTGTGTATGACTTTTTGATCATTTTTATTCAATATTTTTGGGAGGTGGTGATAAAAAAACACCAAATCAGCCATTTTGAATTTATTTTCCATTATGCTGTTCACCATAAGGGATAAATATTTTTATATTTTAATAGTATGGGTATTTTGGGATGTAGCAATGCTAATGATCTTTATTTATTTTTAATAATTATTTTTTTATATTTATAAAGGCTTTTTTGCACTTTTTCTAAGTCCCCCTATGGAGCACTAACGTGTGTCTGACTGCCTCTTTCATTGACTGCAATGGTTTAACATTTCAGCTTATAGAAGATTCACTGTGTTCCTTTGGAAAACAGGCAGGGCTCCATGGGAACATTGCTGTGGCAGGTCTTTGAGCCTTCAGAAGGTCTGAGGCTGCCATACTAACTGAACAGTTACTTCATTCTCGGTCTGGGGGAGCCATTCATGCCCTGGGGGCACAGCCCTCCCAGGGTTTTCACCACTTAGATGCCATGGTCACAATTGACCATGACATCTGAGGGGTTAAATGTCACCGATAAGCATGATCGCCAATCATGAACATTGCCTCCTAGGGTCTGCTTATCTTCGGCAAAGGCGCAATCGCTAATGTCATTAAACCCATTTTTTTTTCTCTGCTGTGTACCTGGTGAAGGGGAGTGGTTTGCAATCCCAGGTGCTATAAATTACATAGCTAAACTCTTATAGAGCTTGCTCTGACTTTGGGCTTGCTGTGTAAGTGGGCTGTGTATAAGTGGAGTTAAAAAAACGGAGTGCTGGTCCTGAGTGTGAATTTGTGGGAGTGACTGCAAATAACTGTCTAGTTTATTGCAAATGTCTTTGTTTGTTTAGTGCTTGCATTTGGTTGCATTTGGTAATACCATTTAAACCCATTTTATTCTCTTCTGTGTACCTGGTGAAGGGGAGTGGTTTGCAATCCCAGGTGCTATAAATTACATAGCTAAACTCTTATAGAGCTTGCTCTGACTTTGGGCTTGCTGTGTAAGTGGGCTATGTATAAGTGGAGTTAAAAAAACGGAGTGCTGGTACTGAGTGTGAATTTGTGGGAGTGACTGCAGATAACTGTCTAGTTTATTGCAAAGGTCTTTGTTTGTTTAGTGCTTGCATTTGGTAATATCATTTAAACCCATTTTTTTCTCTGCTGTGTACCTGGTGAAGGTGAGTGGTTTGCAATCCCAGGTGCTATAAATTACATAGCTAAACTCTTATAGAGCTTGCTCTGATTTTTGGGCTTGCTGTGTAAGTGGGCTGTGTATAAGTGGAGTTAAAAAAACTGAGTTTAAGACCAGGAGCAAAAAAGTAAGGTTGGAGAGATTTTCCTTGTGTGTTGTTAACTTGATTTGTTGTCCTCCAGCTACAGCAAACCTCAACTTCTTGCATATTTACTGTTTTTCTGTACTGTATATCCCCATCTAGCAGGTGCTCCATGGACAATGCTACCAAGTGTGTGTCCTGTGCAATGTATGCATGGCTTGAAGAGCCATTCAAGGATGAATACATTTGCACTAGATGCAATCACGTTGCATATTTGGAAGCCCAGATCTTGGATCTAAATAAGCAGCTTGACATACTTAGGGGCATTAAACACCTGGAGAGAGGCTTAGACCTCACAGTGCAGGCACTGGCTGGGGTCAGTGAAGAGGAGGAGTGAGGAGATGGGCAAGAGCAGGACTATCAGGTCAGCAGTTGGGTTAATGTAGTAAGGAGGGGTAGAGGGAAAAGTGCCAGGGAGGCTAGTCCTGAGCTGGAACGCCCTAGTAAATATGCCTGTTTGGCTGATATTAGGGATGAAAGCCCAGGACCAGTGACACCACAGCAGGCCGTTTCTCCTAGAAACCAGGAGGATGACCGCTGCAGGAAGGATGGGAAAAGGAGAGCAGCAAAGGCCAGACAGATGCTGGTGGTAGAGGACTCTATTATTAGGCGGACAGACAGGGTCATCTGTTGCCGAGACCATGAATGCCGAACAGTGTGTTGTCTCCCGGGTGCTCGGGTTCGGCATATCGTGGATCGGATTGACAGATTGCTGGGTGGGGCTGGGGAAGACCCTGCAGTCATGGTATACATTGGCACCAATGACAAAGTCAGGGGGAGATGGAAGGTCCGTAAACTAGGAGAGAAGCTCAAGTCCAGGACCTCCAAGTTAGTGTTTTCAGAAATACTACCAGTGCCACGAGTGTCACTAGAGAGACAACGGGAGCTTAGGGAGTTAAATAAGTGGCTCAGAGGCTGGTGCAGGAAGGAAGGGTTTGGGTTCATGGAGAACTGGGCCGATTTCTCTGTCGGCCACAGACTCTACAGTAGGGACAGGCTGCACCTTAATGGGGAGGGTGCAACTGCCCTGGGGGAAAAATGGTTAGACGGCTGGAGGAACTTTTAAACTAGGATCTGGGGGGAGGGTGGGGGGTAATACTAATAAGGGGGTAGATAGTGTAGATAGAGAGTGGGTCATGGGAGGAGAGAGTGGGGGGTTAGTGGGGGTTGGGATTAGTGAGGAATGTAGGGAGAATATTGGGCAAAACATCAACCAAAGTAACCCAAAAACCCTGGATATTCACTTCACAGGTAATAGTAATTTAAAAAGGGGGGTAAAAAATATACATAGACCTCTTAAGTGTATGTACACTAATGCCAGAAGCCTGACTAATAAAATTGGTGAACTGGAATTAGTGATGTGTGAGGAGGACTATGACATAGTGGGAATAACGGAGACATGGCTGGATGATAGCTATGACTGGGCAGTTAATGTACATGGTTACAGTCTGTTTAGAAAGGATCGCCAAAACCGGAGAGGGGGAGGGTTCTGCCTTTATGTAAAGTTCTGTCTAAAGCCCACACTCCGGGAAGATATAAGTGAGGGACATGAACATGTGAAGTCACTGTGGGTAGAAATAAATGGAGCCAAAAACAATAATAAAATACTAATAGGAGTTTATTATAAACCCCCTAATATACCAGAGTCCACAGAAAATCTACTTCTAAACTAAATAGACGAGGTGGCAAATCATAATGAAGTCGTTATTATAGGGGACTTCAACTATCCAGATATAGACTGGGAAACTGAAACCTGTATATCTCATAAAGGAAACAGGTTCTTGGAAATAACCAAAGACATTTACCTTTCCCAACTGGTTCAGGACCCGACTAGAGGGACGGACATACTGGACTTAGTATTAACCAATAGACCTGACAGAACAGATGTGCAGGTTGGGGGACACCTGGGGAATAGTAACCATAATATAATAACCTTCAAATTATCATTTAAAAGAGCTTTTCTTCAGGGAGGAACAAAAACACAAAACTTCAAAAAAGCAAAATTTAGCCAACCAAGAGAGGCCATAGGCCTAACTAACTGGGACAAATTCCTCAAAAATAAAAATACAGCCACAAAATGGGATATTTTTAAAAGCATCCTAATATCTAATTGTGAGAGGTACATACCTTATGGGAATAAAAGGTTAAGGAACAAGAAAAAAACAATGTGGATAAATAGAACTGTAAAGAAAGCAATAAATGACAAACAGAAAGCATTTAAATCACTAAAACAGGAGGGTGGCAAGGAAGCATTGAAAAACTATAAGGAAAAAATAGAATATGTAAAAGATAAATAAAAGCAGCCAAACTAGAGACCGAGAGATTAATCGCCAAAGAGAGTAAAACTAACCCGAAAATATTTTTTAATTATATAAATGGTAAAAAGTATAAACCCGAAGGTGTTGGCCCCTTACAGAGTAATGAGGGGGGAGTTGCAGAGAGTGATGAGGAGAAAGCAAAGCTACTAAATATCTTTTTCTCCACTGTATTCACTGAGGAAAATAAACTGTCAGATGAAATGCAGAATATAAAAGTAAATTCCCCACTAAAAGTGCCCTGTCTGACCCAGGAAGAAGTACAGCGACGTCTTAAAAAGATTAAAATAGACAAATCGCCAGAACCGGATGGCATACACCCCTGTATCCTAAGAGAATTAAGTAATGTCATAGCCAGACCCTTATTTCTGATATTTAAGGACTCTATACTGACAGGGAGTGTTCCACAGGATTGGTGCAAAGCAAATGTGGTGCCAATATTCAAAAAGGGTCCAAAAACAGAGCTGGAAACTATAGGCCGGTAAGTTTAACATCTGTCGTGTGTAAACTGTATGAAGGTCTTCTAAGAGATGCTATCTTGGAGTACCTGAATGAAAATAAGCAAATAACTCCATATCAGCATGGCTTCATGAGGGATCGGTCATGTCAAACCAATTTAATCAGTTTCTATGAGGAGGTAAGTGCTAGACTTGACCGTGGCAAATCAATGGATGTCGTATATCTGGACTTCTCCAAAGCATTTGACACAGTACCACATAAAAGGTTAGTATATAAAATGAGAATGCTTGGACTGGGAGAAAATGTCTGTATGTGGGTAAGTAACTGGCTCAGTGATAGAAAACAGAGAGTGGTTATTAACGGCACATTCTAGTGGGGTACCACAGGGGTCAGTATTGGGTCCAATTCTCTTCAATATATTTATTAATGATCTTGTAGAAGGCTTGCACAGTAAAATATCAATTTTTGCAGATGACACTAAACTGCGTAAAGTAATTAACACAGAAGAGGACAGTACACTGCTACAGATGGATCTGGATACACTGGAGGCTTGGGCAGAGAAGTGGCAGATGAGGTTTAACACTGACAAATGTAAGGTTATGCACATGGGAAGGAATAATGCAAGTCACCAGTACATAGTAAATGGTAAAACACTGGGTAACTCTGACATGGAAAAGGACCTAGGAATTTTAGTAAACAGCAAACTAAGCTGCAGAAACCAGTGTCAGACAGTTGCTGCCAAGGCCAATAAGATAATGGGTTGCATCAAGAGAGGCATAGATGCCCGTGATGAGAACATAGTCCTGCCACTTTACAAATCACTAGTCAGAGCACACAAGGAGTACGGTGTACAGTTCTGGGCTTCTGTGAACAAGGGAGACATAGCAGAGCTGGAGAGGGTTCAGAGGAGGGCAACTAAAGTCATAACTGGAATGGGTGCACTACAGTACCCAGAAAGATTGTCAAAATTAGGGTTATTTACTTTAGAAAAAAGACGACTGAGGGGAGATCTAATAACTATGTATAAATATATCAGGGGTCAGTACAGAGATCTCTCCCATGATCTTTTTATCCCCAGGACTGTTACTGTGACGAGGGGACATCCTCTGCGCCTGGAGGAAAGAAGGTTTGTACACAAACATAGAAGAGGATTCTTTACGGTAAGAGCAGTGAGAATATGGAACTCTCTGCCTGAGGAGGTGGTGATGGTAAGTTCAGTAAAAGAGTTAAAAAGGGGCCTGGATGTATTTCTGGAGGGTAATAATATTACAGGTTATAGTTACTAGAGATGGGTTGTTGATCCAGGGAGTAATTCTGATTGCCTGATTGGAGTCGGGAAGGAATTTTTTTTTCCCCTAAAGTGAGGAATATTGGCTTCTACGTCACAGGGGTTTTTTGCCTTCCTCTGGATCAACTAGCAGGATAACAGTCCAAACTGGATGGACAGATGTCTTTTTTTGGCCTTATAAACTATGTTACTATGTTACTATGTTACTTTCACCATACATGTACAGTGGAGGTCAGGAAGAAATTGAAGAAAGATGCTATCAAAAAGTTTCTGAAATTGGAAAGGAAAATTATTGAAACAAATTGCATTACACGAATAATAACCTAATATACTGTATTAAACACAATGGGAGAGATTTGTCATTGCCTTTACAACAGATTGATGTTTTACCAGTTTACCTTAAAAAGTCGCAAATTTTGGCACACTGTGGCTCAGCGAATTTACTATAATTTATGGCAGAGACCGATGTAAAGTATAACTCCAGACTATGTCATCAAGAAGCTATGGTGTGGCAGAGATGCATCTTATTTATCAAGAGGTATCTGGCTCTTAATAAATTAGGCACATCTCAAATCGGCACCTCCCCTGCTAGGCCCACCCACTATTTCTGTTTTACAGGGCCAAGAGACATGACTGTGCAGCAACCTGGCCCTGTCAATCAAGAAGGAGAGGTAGAGACTGGCAGAGCAAGCAGGAGGAGTAAAGATGCACAGAGCAGCTTGGGACCACCCTTAGTGCACTTAATTGCTCGTTTTCCTATGGATTAAAAGCAATGTTGAGCGAATCCAATGTATGAAAGTATCCAATGTGGACTTCGATCCAAATTTCAGGAAAAATTCAATTCGCCACAAAGCCAAATTTCTTCGCACTTCATGGTAGGGAATCAACTTTTATTAAAATGGTGGCTAAAAGGAAAAAGAATTATACTCACAGCGTAGAGGCTGTTCACTCCCGACTTGATCACCATGCCGCAGGTACTTTGGTAGGTTTTCTTCAATCAAGATGGGTGCGGACCATGACGGAGGGGGGGAGGGACTGGCGGCGCTATGATCGCCATTCTCATCTGCTCCATACAATGGGAGGTGATTTGTGACAAAGTAATATGTAAAAAATTGAATTTCTTGACGAACTTAGGAAAAGCAGCCAAAGCAAATTTTTCAAAACTTTGCTTATCTCTAATTAAAAGTTTTTTCTCCAAAATGAAGCAGCAGAGCACCTAATCAAGATCAAGTAAAAGTTATCATTTTATTCAGCTAAGCTAGCCAAACAAGGCATTGTCTCTAGTTTGACAGTGATTGTGACAGACTCCTTTTAACCCCTTCTAGACATCTGCCACACATGGTAGTATAGATGTTGGGTCTTTAAAGATGGTGCCCACTCAGGTACAAAGCAGATATCTGGTGGAAGATTACCTAACTGGAGATTTCCACGGCATCCGAGCAGTCAATTACCAGGAGAGATGTGCTTCTGAAGCGCAAATGGCTTGCCCAGGGAAGGCTAAGGCCTGCCATAGTGAAGTTCCTATCAAGCCCTGCCTAGATCCCCAATCACTTTTCCTGTCACTGCCTCACCATATATATTAAACTTGTATGAGCTTCTGTTAGTAAAGATTCATAGCTGTATAGCAATTCAATTTTTAATGACTCTTAGAGATCATTACTTGAATGTCCATTAAGAATCAATATTGGTGATTGTACACTAGTGAACAAACCCCACAGAGAAGTCAAATAAAACCATTGATTTGCTGTTCTGTTCCTGATACGATTTCCTCACCACTGTGGCTGTTGCAAAGAAATAAATAACATGTAGCTCAGTGGGTGAAGCAGTTGTCAAACAGAGTCTGGGTCGAAATCAATCTAAACAGAATGGAAAAGCCAGCTAGAAAACACTTGTTAGAAGACTTTAATTAAAATGCCAACAAAGCCTCAGAGAGCAGATGAAATAGATTACGAAGGATAGAGCAAACTGGGAACATATTTCGCCTCTTTGAACCCCTTCAATGCCAGATACATAAATGACTGGTAAGTGTAAAGCGTTTTTATATTCATAGTGTACTAAACTCACCTGAAAGGTCCAAAAACTATTAAAAGTTTGAGAAAAACATGCTCATTCCCCTTTTTTCAAGGTAATTAACTAATCTTGTTGATAGAAAGGTTCACAGAAAACAGAGGTTCCGCTTTACATTTGTTTAAAGTAAATTGATCTGATCAACATGGTTTACATGGAAAAACTGACAACTTCTACTGAGTATAGACGCAGAACAAAAATTGAAGGAGCCTTCCACTTTAATAATTTATCAATTTCTGAGAGGATGGGGCATAAAATTGATTGGTGGAAGTTCAACCACTAGAAGACTACTTATACTCAAGAATGGTCCCAGTTTTAGTCCTCATCATTGTGTGAGAGCAGGCAGCAGGTAAGGGATCAGGCTGGTACTGATGTATGTTGAACAACAAGCTCAATAAACTGAAGAACAATATGAGAGACTGATAAAGTCATACAGAAATCAATTACTTATTGCTGCTAAAGATGATTCTACCAGCTACAGATTCATGGGGTGTACTTACAGTGCCTTGAACTTTTCCACAAAAGAAAATGATACATGGTTTTCAAAACTTTTAATAAATAAAAATCTGAAAAGTGTGGCATTCATTTGTATTCAGTCCCCTGCACTCCGATACCCCTAAATAAAATCCAGTGTGACCAATTGCCTTCAGAAGTCACCTAATTAGTTAATAGAGTCCATCTCTGTATAATTTATTCTCAGTATTACTACAGCTGTCCTGGTAAGGCCTCAGAGGTTTGTTAGAGAACATTAGCGATCAAACAGTGTCATGAAAACCAAGGAATACACCAGAAAGTTCAGGGAAAAAGTTTTGGAGAAGTGTAAAGCAGGGTTAGGTTATGGAAAAAAAAATATCCTAAGCTCTGAACATCTCACAGAGAACTGTTCAATCCATCACCTGAAAGTGAAAGGAGTATGGCACAACTGCAATCCTACTAAGACACGGCTATCCACCTAAACTGATGGCCCAGGCAAGGAGAACACTAATTAGAGAAGCAGCCAAGAGACCCATGGTCATTCAGGTGCTGCAGACACACACAGCACAGGTGGGAGAATCTATTCATAGGAAAACTATTAATAGTGTACTCCACAAATCTGGCCTTTATGGTGTGGCAAGAAGAAAGGTTTTTTTTTAAAGCAAGCCATTAGAAGCCATTAGAAGTTTCTGGGAGGGAGATGGGAAAAACTGCAATACTGCCACTGCCTTATTACATTATAAATTTTACGGCGTTCATTTTTCGGTATAAATAACAAAATATCTTTATTCTCTGGGTCAGTACGATTACAGTGATACCAAATACATATATTTTGTTTTTATGTTTTACTACTTTTTTGCAATAAAACCCCTTTGTTAAAAAGACCCATAACTTTTTTTTATTTTTCTTTCTCTGGAGTTTTGTGGGTGCTATATTTTTGCGGGACAACTTGTATTTTTCATTGGTATCATTTTGGAGTAAAAACGCTCTTTGATCGCTTGCTATTACATTTTTTCAGTGGCATTAAGAATAAATTAGCAATCTATTTAAGCTTTTTTCTTTTTTACGGTATTCACCATAGGGGATAATTTACAATAATTAGTCTATGTAGTCCGGGTCGTTACAGATGGGGCAATACCAAACATGTGGGGGAGATTTTTTTTTGCAATTTTTTTCATTGAAAAGCGTATTTTCAATAGAAAAAAGCGTATTTTTTAAAATTGAATAAATGTGTTTTTTGTTTTTTTTACCACTTAATAGTCCCACAAGGGACTATAACAAACAGCATTTTGATTGCTTTTAAAATACAATATACTATCCCTATAATGCATTGCATTTTAATGTCAGTGCTATTCTGACATTGACCAGCAGGCTGCGCCCGAGAGGTGAAGCCTGCTAGAAATCACTCAAGGCTGGTTTGGGGCCTAAATCAGACCCCTGCAAGCCTTCACACTCATCGGCACCCCACAATCGTATTTGAGGGGTGCCAATGGGAGACAGAGGGAGACCGCTCCCTTTGTCAGTACTTTACATGCGGCGAGCGCCATTGTCCGCAGCATGTAAAGCATTAAACAGCCCGGATTGGCACTTCTGCAGGTCCAGGCTGTTAGAGCAGGGCCACATAGATAGATAGATAGATAGATAGATAGATAGATAGATAGATAGATATCCAAACAGAAGAACACAGCAGCACAGTAATGGTGAAGGCGGGTGCAAAAATCCTCAATGGCTCCAGGCTCAGAGTCTTCAATCAATAAATCACAAAAGATGAGGCAGCACACCAAGCTTGTGCAAAAAGTTGTGGATCTTTTTATTCCATGCAAAGTTGACAAATGCCCCATGGAGCAGGGCTGAAACGGAAATGTTGCATGGAATAAAAAGATCCACAACTTTTTGCAAAAGCTTGGTGTGCTGCCTCATCTTTTGTGATAGATAGATAGATAGATAGATAGATAGATAGATAGATAGATAGATAGTTATTGACATAGATTGATCAGTTATG